>JABUQX010054029.1:0-55000 GCA_015478945.1 Trachelipus rathkii | reverse complement strand
TATATATATATATATAGTATATAATATATAGTATATATATATATATATATATATATATATATATATATATATATATATATATATATATATATATATATATATATAAATTATAATGTGTGTTTGTGGCTTTGTGAGTGTGTTTGTGTGCGAAGAAGAAGAAAACAGCTGTTTCTCGGTTTCTCCTAAAAATGTAAACATAGAAACAAATCAGGCAAACTTAGTTAGGCCAAGCATTGAATAATATTATAATTGTAATTTTTATTAATATTTTTCTTTTATCACCCCTATTATCTTAAATATTACATTTTTCATTTAACTAAAAAAATAATTGTTTTTAAATGGTTTTTACAAATTAAAGAAACTATAAATTAATTAATTAGTTATACAAAAATCTTCACAAAAAAAAACAACATTTCTTGCCATAATACTGTAATTACAGTGTAAATATATGTAATAATTCTGTTCTTTTTTCTCAGTTCTTAATAATTATATCAATCTACGTTATAATTTTTTATAAAACACCCGCCTTTCATTTTGCCCGGGGTTTTTGTATAAAAAGCCCAGCCCGGGTGGGTAGGTGGGCAGCTCCCCGGGCAGTTCCCCAATGCCACCCTGCTCACTATGGCATATCGTCAAGTGTAGGGTTCATCCCCAGGCCCATGTGGGCCACAACCATACCCCATCACAAAACCCCGCCATTCACTCCTATTATGCACCTTTATTCTCGCCTCTGCCAAACTCACATTTCTCTCCTCCAAACATTCCTTTACTGACTCATTCCACTTTTTCTTTGGTCTCCCAGCCGGTCTATTCCTAACACACTCACCACTATACATCTGCTAAACCAACCGACTATCACCATCCTTTCCACATGACCAAACCATCTTAACGTACTTTCATTTATTCTCTTATTTACCCCTTTCTTCACACCACATAACTCTCTAATACGTTCATTCCTCATTTTATCAATTCGTCTCACACCTAACATGCCCCTAAGATTGTCCATCTGAACACATTGAACTTTAGATCTATACCTCTTATTCCAGACCATAGTCTCACTACTATACATTAACACAGGTAACAATATACCCACATGTAAGACCCTAGCTCACTCAAGACTTAGTCCCTTTACATCCACCAACGATTTAATTGCACCAGCCACCTTCCTGCCATTCACAACTTTCGTACTACACTCTGCATCATCCTTTCCCATTTCATCCAACATATATCCTAAATATTTAAACTCGGACACTTGTTCCAGCTGCTCACCATCTAACATAACTTCACACCGAGGACTGTCCTCACTCACAACCATAACCTTACTCTATCTATTTTTACTTTCAAACCCCTCCTTTTATACACCCTGCCAAATCTCTCTACCAATCCTCTCAAACTCTCTTCAGATTCACCACACAAAACCAAATCATCCGCATATAATAGGTAGGACACCCTCCACTAACCTCCATTCTCCATCATTCTAACACCATTTCCTACCACCACCATCTCTTAATTCTTTCATAACCCCATGAATATACAAATTGAATAAAAAAGTAGACATAATACATCCCTGCCTGACTCCGCTATTAATATTAAACCAATCACCATTGACACCATTTATTCTTACACACGCTTCACTATCGTCATACATACTTTTGATTCCATTCAGAAGCCTACCACCAACACCATATATCACTAACACCTGCCATAAAGCTTCCCTATTAACTCTATCATACGCCTGTTGCAAATCCATAAAACCTAAATACAATTTATTCTTCTTCTCCCTCATTTTCTCAATCATTTGTTTCAATGTAAAGATTTGATCCACACATCCTTTACCACTACTTAACGCACCTTGCTCTTCACCAATCAGTCCTTCAGTCACTCGACGCATTCTTTCGACTAAAATACCAGCATATATCTTCCCTACAACACTCAATAAACTAATTCCCCTATAATTCCTACAGTTACACTTATCCCCCTTACCCTTATATAAGGGTACTATTACTGCTCTCCTCCAATCCTCGGAACTATACCCTCCATAAACGCTTTATTACACAACTTCCAAATCCAATCAATCACCATCTCGCCTCCGTTCTTGATATTTCACCAGTAATTTCATCTATGCCTGCAGATTTACCATTCTTTAACTTTCTCACTACCCGTTACCTCCTCCTTGCTTATGACCTCATCCCCAAAATACCTATTCCTTCTTGCACCATCAAACCCACGCACATTCGCTATCACCTCTTCATTACTGTTAATATTAAACAGATTTTCAAAGTGTTCTTTCCACATCCCCTCACATCCATTTCATCAGTTACAAAAGCACCATCCCTATTCATTATTCTAAGCAGGTTCCCCTTATTCTCATTCTTAACCTTTCGCGCTTCCTTCCAGAAGAGCTTCCTATTCCCTTGTAAGTCCTCATTCATCTTCCTTCCAAACTGTTCATTTACCTCTTCTTTCTCCTACGTATGCACCTTTTAGTATTTTTTTCCCCTCCTTATATAATTCCAAATATCTTTCTTTTGAAACCTCATCATTTTCTTTTAGTACATTCAACCACGCTTCTTTTTTACTTTTAACCGCTTGCATTACCTCTTCATTCCACCACTCACTGTTATCATTCTTACTTCCTACTATAGCACATCCACATACTTCCTTAGCACTGCTAACAACTGCTTCCTTCATTCGCTTCCAGATTTGTTTAGTTTCAACTTGTTCACATTCAACCGATTTACTTGCGATCGCTCTTTGATACTTATCCTTATTACCTTGTTCACTTAACTTCTCACTTTTAGTCCTACCCACTTCCTTCCGTATCACCTTCCTCTCCATCCAAGCCCCCACTAACTTAATTTTACATAGAACAACATAATGATCCGATAATCCCATTCCTAATCCCCTCGCTGATTCAGCATCCAACATATACTTCAACATCTCCTTCTTCACCAACACTTAATCAATCATACTTTTCACTTCGATACCATCTCTACCTACACCAACTCTATACTTATGGATACTCTTGTGTTTAAAGAAAGTATTACTTACACACATACCTCTCTCCTCACAGAAATCAATCACCTTCCTACCATTCTCATTTTCTCCCAACACCCCAAAACCACCTGTTATACCATCTCTTTTCTGATCACCTATCCAACCATTTAGGTCCCCCAGCACAATCATTCTGAAGCTCTTACTCACCCCATCCAGAACATCATTCAGATTATCCCAAAAAATCGTACTCTCTTCAACGTTTCCCTCAGATTGACCATACGTCACAACCACACATACCTTGACCTTTTCAAACTTAAATTTAACCATTAGAATTCTAGTACTCACACACACAAAGTCTACCATAGCTTTATACCACAAGTCACTTATCAAAATTGCAACTCCTTCTTTCCCCCTCTCATTCCTTTCCACACCAGCACACATACACATTTCACACCACACCACTCATTTTCACCGTTTCCTCATCTTTGTTTCAGTCACAGCAAGAAAATCAAATTTGCCCTTTCTAAATACATCCATCACCTTTCTCCTCTTCTCAGCATTTATTCCTCTGACATTCCATGTAGCCATACGTTTCATTCAATTTCGCCGAAAGATAGAAGGCCGTTTACGGCGATCACGACCTTCTCCGAGGCATGCATTAGCATTCCTAGCAAGAGATAAGTGGTAGTGGGCAGCCAACCCAACTACCACCGTCCCTTAGTCGCCTTCTACGACACGCAGGACATACGATGTGGGCAATTCTTTCTCTCCCACACATAGGGATATAAGTAATTGGGAGTCTGTAAGATGTTGTCTAGAAGAGGGGTGAGGACGTTAAGTAGGTTTGTATGTGTATATGATATGTAGATAAATGGTGGTCAGTAAGACGTTGCCTGGAGGATGAGTGTGTAAAGAAAATGAACGGAAAAGAGAAAGGCGAACCATTAAAATGGGAGGTAATTTCTTCGTTTCGAGTATGCGTATACTCCCCCTCTATTTGCGTTATAGACAATTATCTATGAGAGAGGTCATCTTTTCTTTGTGGAAGTGACCATTATCCAATTTTTGTTACTTCCCTCAGTTCTACCCCATCTCAGCCCTCTTACTCGATATGGAGATATGACAGCGCAGACTGGACTTTGTTCTGTTAGGCTACGTCAATGCCTTTCCTACATGCACTTGACATTTCCGATGCCTGTTGAAGCTTTCCAGTTCTTCATGACTACAATTCTTGGGGCTGCTGAGGCTAGCATTCCTCACTCACAATAGTGCTATCGCTCTGCTACGCCGTGGTGATCTTAGGAGTGAGCCCAGGCAAATTGTGAATAAACGAAAACTGTATAAATCTTATAAACAGTTACCAACCCAGTCCAACCGGATCTTATTTAAGGCCGCTGCAGCCCGTTCTTAACATGAGGACCAGGAGACAATACTTTGGTACTTCTCTACCGTCAACCCATTCACTTCTTTGAATTCAGTTTACAAGCTTGTTCGGAATCTCCCGCAAACACCACATTGATCCCGCAATCGTTCTTAAATACGACCCGGACATACCAGACGGGTACGGTTGCAGACGAATTGGGGTACACTTTGCACCTTGTCTTTTGAAACATCCTCCGAATTTCTTACCAGATGATACGCCACCTCCACTCGTCCGCCTCAGCGTTTCTTCTCACCTTGTACAGCCGTAGGTGGAGAATATTTTCCCTCCCATTTGCAAAACTTAATACAATTTCTCATTCCCAAACCGGGAAAAGACCCAAATTTAACAAATAGCAACTAACCTATTGCATTAACTTGCCACACATGCAATTTGGTGGAAAAAATGATTGCCAACCTCCTTCTCCCAATTCTGGAAAAAATCCGGGCATTCTCTCCTCTCCAGTTTGGCTTTAGAAAGCACCGCTCTACTCTCGACCGCTTCTTCGCTTAGATCATGAAATTCAAGAGACTTTATCAAACAACAAAAAAGTCTCTTGACGACATTCTTTGAACTTGAGAAAGTATTTGATTCCACATGGAGATTGGGGGGTCCTCCACAAGCTTCATTCTCCTAGTCTGCGGAATCACCTTCCCCTTTTTTACCAGAACCTGATGACCAACAGATCCTTTCAGGCACAGTGCAGCTCTCTTCTCTAGAGTATGTATCATGGAAGAAAGGGTGCTGCAGGGTAGTGCTCTCAATGTGATGCTCTTCACAATTCAATGATGTGCTCTCTAATATCTCCACCCACTTCATTGCTACCTTTATGTGCATGACCTGGCAATATACATTACTGGAGCCAGGCTCTCATATATGGTACGCCATCTGCAACTGACCAGTTGGTGCGATGCACTGGGCTTTTTGTTCTCCACACAAAAAACTAAGCTTGCTTTCCAAATCGACGGGGTTGCCGAGAAGAACTCCCTCCACCCATTGTTGGTTCTTTACGATTTGCCTATTAACGTAGAGCCACAGGTTAAGTTTTTGAGCTTGATTTTTAATGAGCGACTGTCCTATCTTCCACACATATATTCAGCAACTGAAAACTAGCCGCCATCAACCACTGGTTCTCTGTCTCCTCACTTCTACCACCTTGGGTGCTGGAAGAGGGATTCAGCTCAGGCTCAATATAACCTCAAAAAAAAAAGTGGTGAGATCAAGTTTGGACTACAGATCTGCTTTTCAATCTTACTTACACCTCCTTGGTATTATGCCACTGTTTCTGAGAATGGAACACCTTGTGTGTTCTCTGTACGTCCGACTAAGAATTCCTACACCCTCAGTTCTGATTTCCACCCTTGATGCAGCGGCTTTCGCCCACCATTTTGACCATTTGCATCGGTAGTGGCTTATGTATTTGGATACCTCCAGATTCCACTCCTAGCTGTTTTGCCTTAATCTTATGACAATTACGCCGAACCATGGTTACATCCACTCCCACAGATATGTACAAAGAAGTGGTCATTGTCGAAGTTTGACCACCCTTCTTGTGGCACTGTTTCTTGCAATTTCTATGGTTCTCACACTCAACGGAGCTGACCATATCACCATTTTTCAGATTCTCAGAGCGTACTTCTCGTAATTCGGTAAAGATCCCCTAGGAACTCCATTTTTTCCATCATCCAACGTTACCTGTGCAGACTCCATGCCCGAAAGAAAGTTTTGCTGGGTTCCCTTTCACGTGGGCATAACGGTAATGAGCGAGCTGATGGGACAGCAGTTCAGGAGGCGATCTCCCGTAAATCCAGCAGCGCGTACCTCCCTCGAGAACTCCGAATGGGACCGCTCCCCGCAACTGACTACTACACCCTCATCAAAAGTGGTTTCAAGACCTGCTGGTAAGACTGTTGAAGTGAAGATCTCCGTTCTATGAAACCCCTCGAGAAAAGTTGGTCTCCCGGTTCGCCTGTGCCGACAACGGGAGGTGAAACTGACGCCACTCAGAATCGGCCACACTAATTTGACGTATGACTACCTCATTTCGAGGGAAAATCCCTCATCCAGTCCGGTTTGCCAAGTCCATATACCTCTTTCTGTCTACCATCTCTTGATTGACTGCCCCTCATTAGCGACACCACGTAGTAGGTACTTTCCTGTTATTTGCTTCATTCCCTATGGTAATAGTCTTTCCTACATTTTAGCTGAATCTCTGCACTTTCGTTCAGACTCAATTTTAGCATTCTTACGGGAACTGAATTTACTCTTATAAGATCTAACAAGTCTATATTGGCTTTACATTTCGTTATGCCTAAGTGCAGACCATAGTGTTGGTTTCAGACTAGTATAGCCTCTTTACAGTGAGCATTGCCTGCACAGGAACTTGAAAAAAAAATTATTATTGCTAAATAGTAAATAAACAAAGTTTATTTTTCTATTTAAATTTACAGAAATCGAAATCTTGAGTCGTACAACGCCGAAAGGGAAGCCATGATTAAGGCTCTTCAAAAAAGGTACGAAGAAATAGAAAGCAAAGGACATTCTTCATCTTTAAATCCCTCAAAAATGTAAGTAATGTCTTGATTATTTGGATGGAAAATGTTTTATATTCGGTATATTGTATTTCTTTTTTTATACACCGTTTTGTTTATTTGTTTCAAGACTTTGGCTTTCATTTATGGGAATGATATATTATATTATATTATTATATTATATTTTATTATATTTTATATTTGGCTCAGCTTTAATATACCTTGTTATAAATGATTTAATTTTTTTTTAAGAATATTGTTTGCTTTTTCTTCAGTAAATTTATTAAATATGGCTTATATAGTACTATATATATTATATATATATATATATATATATATATATAATATATATATATATAACAAAATACTATATATAATATATATATATATATATAATATATTATAAATATATTATATTATATAATAATATATATAATCATCACACCTTCTTTCCCAAAGACTTGGGGTATAGGTGCGGGACATGCACCGGAAACAGAAAAAGTAGTAGAAGAATATGACACTAATCAAAGAAAGACCCAGCATGCCTCTCCCTTATACTTATTTAGTGAGAACTTGTAGCAGTCAGAAAATCTACCCTAGAACGTTTCACGGGACCGCGACGAACCCACACTATGGCACTCGTCAATGTGGGTTCATCCCTTGGCCCAGTGAGCTACAACCACTACCCCCTCACGATAAACCCCGCCATTTCACTCCTATTACTTGCACCTTTCTTCTCGCCTCTGCCAAAACTCACATTTCTCCCTCCAGCATTCTTTACTAACTCAATCCACTTTTCTTCGGTCGCCCAGCCAATCGATTCCCAACACATCACCCACTATTACATCCCGCTTAAACCACCGACTATATCCATCATTTCCACATGGACCAAACCATCTCAACGTACTTTTATTTACTCTCTCATTTACCCTTTTCTTGACACCACACCAACTTTCTAATACGTTCATTCATCATCTTATTCAATCTTCTTCACACTAACCACGCTTCCTCAAGATTGTGCATCGGACACATTGTATTTTAGATCTATACCTCTTATTCCAGACCATAGTCCACTACTATACATTAACACAGGTAACACGCCCATATATATATATATTATAATATATATATACTAATTTAATTTATAAATTTATATATATATATATATATATATATAACTATATTTATAATTATATATATATATTATAATTTTATATATATATATATTATATATATAATTATAATATATAATTATCAATAATACTATATGGGCGTGTTAGGTGGCGAGGACTATGATAAAATGAGGAATCGACCGGCTGGGAGACCGAAAGGAAAGTGGTGGATTGAGTCAGTAAAGAATGTCTTGGAGGACAGAAATTGGAATGTGAGTTTGGCAGAGAAGAAAGGTGCATAAATAATGGAGTGAATGGCGTGGGTTTGTGAAGGGGGTATTGGTTGTGGCCCACTGGGGCAAATGATGAACCCTACAACTGACGATATTGCCATGTGAGGGTCCGTCGCGGTCCGTGAAGCTCTAGGAGGATTTTCTGACTGTAACGAGTTCTCACTAATAGGTATAGAGGGGCGCGGTAAGGCTGGGCTTTTCTTTTACTACTTGTGTCATGTTCTTCTACTTACTTTTCTGTTTCCGGTAG
The DNA here is from genome assembly GCA_015478945.1 of Trachelipus rathkii. Lineage (NCBI taxonomy): Eukaryota > Metazoa > Arthropoda > Malacostraca > Isopoda > Trachelipodidae > Trachelipus > Trachelipus rathkii. Next base: position 46,397 of record JABUQX010054029.1, on the reverse strand, counting down.
CATTGGCACGCACCCTTTCCCCAGTCTTTAGTGGAAAAAGGTATATATATATAAATATTATATAATATATATATATATATATATATATATATTATATATATATATATATATAATATATATAAATATATATAATATATATATAATATAATATATATATATATATATAATATATATATATATATATATATATATATATATATATATATATATATATATTTAAAATTACTCCACATTTCCAAATGATGAAGTCGCCTCTTGTATTTTAAACTCGTATAAATTTTTCCCCAATTTTTTTAGGGAAACCCCAACCTGTAGTCAACCGGTAATTCAGGAATATTCAAAACCTTCAAAGCACCAACATAGTATGAGTATCAGTAACATTTCAAGTGCATCAGTGTTTTCAGCTGCTCCCCGGAGAGATGAAGAACTCGGTGAGATTCTGCTCTAAGATAGAACCCCGTTTTTGGATCTTTCCTACAACACGTGCCATATTATGTTACTGCTTCAAGGTTAATCTTTCATTTAGCTCCCAAAACAGTTGTTAAGATATGAGTTGGAGCCATTGATTGAGAAGGCTTTACTCTCTTAAATGATTATGAATTTATTTTTGCAACGAAGCTTACCTATTTTTCAGTTTTGTTGCTGTCGACCTCCTGATAATGAATCCTTGCAAAATTAACATTGAATCTTTCGTCCATTGTTTGTGTGTTTGTAAAATTTAGATTCGGCATGGCTTTCGATTATGTCTGAAAAAGCTTAACTTTTTGTTTGATTTTACGAGACAAAAATAAGCAGTTGATTTTTTTTAATAGTTTTATGTTGACACGCAACGCATGCAACATTTTTCGTGAATTCAGTTTGTTTTCTCGAGTTCCTTTGCTGCTTTTGATTGTCCATGCGCATGGTGGATGCTTTTGTTTTTGTGTCCAGCAGTAAATTCAAGTAAGTAGATTATTTTTGTTGCTTAGTATTAAGCATTGTAATTTTTTTTATACAGAGTTTACGGACCTTATTAATTATACGGATACACAACGATTTGTTTAAAGCGGGCGGTGAGTGGGGTCCTGAGTGATCAGAAAAAAATATAGTTTCAATATTAAAGAATGAGGCATCTGACCTTAAAATTTTTTCATTGAAATCAGAGTGCGTCAATATAGTTAATAAGGACCGAGTTTATTATACTTGTTCTATATTTAAAATTTTAATGTACAACTCAGTTCTTTAAAATTTTGTAATTGTTCAACAGGTAACTATCGCTTAAATTCAGATATCATTCAGTCTCGGCCATCGATTTTAGCATCCGATAATTCTCGATTTTATTTAAAAGAACCAGAGGCAAAGATATTACAAAATCATCATTCTAGGTCTGGGAGTTATTGTTGCTATGTTAGTTCACCTGATCAAGACGAATTAAACATTAGCAAAGGTGGCGACAAACTTGTAGAAAATCTTCAACCTTCTCAAAATCCACTTTTAAGCTCTTCTTACCTTATTCAGGATAAAAAAGGAATTGTAGAAACTGACTCAGTTCTTTCTAATGACAAGGTATGATTTTTTTTATTTAGTTTTTCATATCTTATACTAATATGTATTGCAATTATATTCTTTGGCGCCATCTGAAACAATGAAATTACCATTCCTTTGGTCAAGGTGTGTGAAACATTAAAATGATGAAATTTACTATTCCTTCCGGTCAAGGGTGCGAACATTGACACAGATGAAAATTACCATTCCATTGGTCAAAGGTGTGTCCGAAACATTGAAATGAACAAATCTACCATTCCTTTGGTCAAGGTGTGTGAAACATTGAAATGATAAAATTACCACCTTTGAGTCTAAAGAGTGTGAAACAGTTTGAAATGATGAAATACCATGCATTGGTCAAGGTGTGTGAAACATTGAACACTGTGAAAATTATCATTCCATTGGTCAAAAATGTGTGAAAATGTTGACCGTGACGTGAGAATCAAAATTTTTCTGCTGGAATAGGGTGGCCAGAGTTAGGGTTCGACAAGCACTACACCATACCTGGAGGTCGTGCACCAGCACCACGCACCACCCGTCATCTTACCGCACCGCCACCAGCGCCAAGAGCAAAACCACAAACGCGCCTCACCGCAATGATAGGTATATAAGATAGAGTAAGATATAAGACTTAGGCCTTATCTAATATATAGACTTATATATAATATATATATAATATTATATATATATATAAATTATATATATATATATATATATATTTATTATATATAAATTATTTTTATGAGATTACTTCACCTTCATCCTGCACTCGAACACAAAATTACAGTTAGCGAAAACCCAGCGTTACAATAATAAGCAAAGCAGGGTAAAAAGAAAAAAGAGAAAAATAGTCACTTTAATCTTGAGACTTATTAAAAGGAGAGGGGGGGGGGAAAGGCGTGACGTTTCAACACTTTCCTAGTGTCTTCTTCAGACGCCAGTTAAAAAATAAATGTAAATGAAATATGAAGAAGACACGAGGAAGTGTTGAAACGTCACGCCTTTCCCCCCCTCCCTTTAATATCTCAAGATTCAAAGTGCTAACATTCTTTTTCTCTTTTTCTTTTTTTACCCTCTTTGTTATATTTAGTGGTTTTTACTTTAATTAATATATATATATATATATATATATATATATATATAATATATTTATATTACTACTAATATATATATATAATATATATATATATATATATATATATATATATATATATATATAATAATATCTAACCATTATTAATTTTGGTGCGTCTTTCTCTTTTGCGTCATATTCTTTACACACATCTCATCCTCCAGGCAACATATACTAACCACCATTTATCCACATATCATATACACATGATTAAAGTACACACCCCACTTCTAGATAACACCTTTCAGACATCCCTACTACTCAAATCCCTGTGTGCGGGGGAGAAAGAATTGCCCACATCGTATGTCCTGCGTGTCGTAGAAAGCGACTAAGGGACGGTGGTAGTTGGGTTGGCTGCCCACTACCACTTATCTCTTGCTAGGAATGCTGATAAAGCATGCCTCGAGAGATGGTGTGATCGGCCGTAAAAGGCCTTTCTTTTTTTTCGGAGAAAAGTGTATAATCGTATGGGTACATGGAATGTCAGAGGAATAAATGTTGAGGAGAAGAGGTGATGGATGTATTTAGAAAGGGCAAATTTGATTTGCTCGCTGTGACTGAAACAAAGATGAAAGGAAACGGTGAAATTGAGTGGTGTGGTGTGAAATGTGTGTGTGCTGGTGTGGAAGAGAATGAGAGAGGGAGAGAAGGAGTTGCAATTTTGATGAGTGGACCTGTGGCTACCAAAAGCTATGGTAAAACTTGTGGTGTGTGAGTCCTAAAGAAATTTCTATGGTTAAATTTAAGTTTGAAAAGGTCAAGGTATGTGTGGTTGTGACATATGGTCCATTTGAGGGTAATGTTGAAGAGAGGGCGATTTTCTGGGATAATTTGAATGATGTTTTGGATGGGGTGAGTAGCAGCTTCAGATTGATTGTGTTGGGTGACCTAAATGGTTGGATAGGTGATCAAAAAAAGGGTATGGTATAACAGGCGTTTTGGGGGGCGGAGAAAATGAAATTTGGTAGGAAGGTGATTGATTTCTGTAAGGAGAGAGGGTATGTGTGTAAGTAATACTTTCTTTAAACACAAGAGTATCCATAAGTATACTAGAGTTGGTGTAGGTAGAGATGGTATCGAAGTGAAAAGTATTATTGATTTTGTGTTGGTGAAGAAGGAGATGTTGAAGTATGTATGTGTTGGATGTTAAATCAGTGAGGGGGTTAGGAATGGGATTATCGGATCATATATATTTGTTATGGTAAAAATTAAGTTGGTGGGAGGCTTTGGATTAAGGAGAGGAAGGTGATATTGAAGGGGAAATGTAGGTAAAATTAAATGTGAGAAGTTAAGTGAACAAGACAATAGGATAAGTATGCGAGAACGGGCGCTGGGAAATCGGTGAAGCAACAAAGCAGCCCGCGATGAAAACAAAGTCCGGGGCAAATCGAAGGAAAAAGTCAATTGTTAGTAGTGCAAAGAAGTATGTGGATGCTGCTAAAGTAGGAAGATAGAATGTTAACAAGCGAATGGAACTGGCAATGAGCAGGTGATGCAAATGCAGTTAAAGGCTTAAAAAAAGAAGCCGTTGGACTTGAATGTCTACCCTAAAAGCAATGGATGACAGCTTCCACTAAGAAAAGATTGCATTGGGCACTTATATAATGGAGGAAAAAAGAACATCACTAAAAGGTGCATAACGTAGGAGAAAGAAAACAAAAGGTAAATGAACAGTTTGGAAGGAGGTGAATGAGGATGAATAGGAATAGGAAGCTCTTCTGGAAGGAAGCCGCGAAAGGTTAAGAATCGAGGAATAAAGAGGAATCTGCTTAAGATAATGAATAGGGAATGGTGCTTTTGTCAACTGAGTTGAAATGGATGTTGGAGGGGAGTGTGGAAAGAACACTTCGAAAAACTGTACCCAATATTAACAGTAATGATGAGGTGTTTAGTGAATGTGTGTGGTTTTGATGGTGCAAGAAGGAATAGGTATTTGGGGATGAGGTTATTTAAGTAAGGAGGAGGTAATGGGTAGAGTTGAAGGAAAAGGTTGAAGAATGGTAAATCTATGCAGGTATAGATGAAATTACTAGTGAAATGATCAAGGACGGAGGCGAGATGGGATTTGATTGGATTTGGAAAGTTGTGTAATAAAGCGTTTATGGAAGGTTAGTTCCAAGGATTGGAGGAGAGCGGTAATTGTACCCTATCATAAGGGTAAGGAAGAAAGGGGAACTGTAGAAATTATAGGGAATAAGTTTATTGAGTGTTCTAGGGAAGATATATGTTGGTATTTTGTTCGAAAGAGTGCGGCATCGAGTGACTGAGTGACTGATTGGTGACAGAAATCAAGGACGCTGTTTAGAGTGGTAGAGGATGATCGCTTGGATCAAATCTTTTACACATATAGCAAACACAACAATGATTACTGAGAAGAATGAGGAGAAAGAAGAACTTAAATAATATATTAGTTTTTATGGATTTACAACAGGCTTATTATGAAAGAGTTAATAGGGAAGCTTTATGGCAAGTATTGATATATTATGGTGTTGGTGGTAGGCCCTTTTTGAATGAATCAAAAGTATGTATGACGATAAGGAAGCGTGTGTAAGCATAAATGGTGTCAATGGTGATTGGTTTAGGATTAATTAAGACACGGAGTGAGAACAGGGTTGTGTTTATTGTCTCCTTGGTTATTCAATTTGTTATATGGATGCGGTTATGAAAGAATTCGAGTGGGGATGGCAGGCAAATATTGGATGTAGGAATGATGGAGAATGTGCATGGGTTTAGGGTGATCAGTCATATTAGATGGGCACAGCTGTTTCTTTTTGGCGAAGTTCAAGAGGGTTTGAGGTTTGAGAGGATTCGTAGAGAGATTTGGCAGGGTGTGTAAAAGGAGGGGTTTTGAAAGTAAACGTAGATAAGAGTAAGGTTATGTTTGTGAGTGAGGACAGTCCTTCGGTGTGAAAGTATGTTAGATGGTGAGCAGGCTGGAGCAAGTGTCTGAGTATAAATATTTGGGGTATGTTTTGGATGAGAAGGGAACGGATGATAGCAGAGTGAGTAGGAAAGTTGTGAATTGGCAGGAAGGGTGGCTGGTGCAAATTAAATCGTTGGTGAATGTAAAGGACTAAGTCTTGAGTGCGCTAGGGTCTACATGAGGGTATGTTGTTACCTGTGTTATATTGTATAGGTAGTGAGACTATGGTCTGAATAAGAAGTATAAGATCAAAAGTTCAATGTGCTCAGATGGACAATCTTAGGGGCATTGCTAGGTGTGAGAAGAATTAATAAAAATGAGGAATGGAACGTTTTAGAGAGATGTATAGTGTGAAGAACTGAATTTGCGCCATATTTTGGTCGAAATTATGTCCCAAGGCTTTTGGAAAGCTACCAATGATAGTCGGTTGGTTAAGCGGGATGTATAGTGGCGAGTGTGTTTGGGAACCGACCGGGCTTGGGAGACGAAGAAAAAGTGGATTGAGTCGGTGAACGAATGTCTGAAGGAGAGAAAAGTGAGTTTGTAGAGGCGAGAAGAAAGGTGTGTATACAGGAGTGAATGGCGGGGATTGTGAGGGGGTATTGGTTGTGGCCCACCTGGGCCAAGGGAATGAACCTTACCTACACTGACGATCTACCATAGTGAGGGTCTATCGCTGTCCCATGAAGAACTAGGGTGGATTTTCTGACTACGATGAGTTCTCGCTAATTAATGGTACTGAGGGGGCGGTAAGGCTGGCTTTCTTTTCGACTTATGTCATGCTCTTCTACTGCTTTTCTTTTCCGATGCTCGTCACAGCACCTTACCCCCAATCTTGGGGCAAAGAGGAAGGTGAAGAAAGAAGAAAGAAAGAAAGAATATATATATATATATATATATATATATATAGACATATATAAGTTTATATTATATATATTATATATAATATATTATATAATATATATATATATATATATATATATATATATATATATATATATATGATATATATATATATATATTTATATATATATATATATATATATATTATATATATATATATATATTATATATCTTCTTCTTTCATCTACCTTTTTTTCCCAAGGCTGGGAGTAAGGTGCGTGACATGCATGGGAAAAGAAAAGCAGTAGGAGAATTATGACAAAAATCGAAAAGAAAGCCCATCCTTTACCGCCCCTCTGTACCCATAATTAGCTGCAGAACTTTCGTCGCAATGTCAGAAAATCCACCCTAGAGCTTCACACACCGCGACAGACCCCCACTATGGTTAAATCGTCAAGTGTTAGGGGTCATTCCCCTGGCCCAGGTGGGCCTCAAACCATACCCCTCACAAAAACCCGCCATTCTCGCCTATCATGCCCCTTTCTTCTCGCCTCTGCCAAACTCACATTTTTTCTCCTCCAGGCATTCCCTTTACTGACTCAATCCACTTTTTCTCGGTTTTCCCAGCCTGTCGGTTCCCAACACACTCACCATTATACATCCGCTTAACCAACCGACTATCATTCATCCTATTCCACATGACCAAAACCATGCTCAACATACTTTTTTTATTTCTCTCGTTTACCCTCTTTCTTCACACCACACCAACTCTCTAATACGTTCAATTCCTCATTTTTCAATCTTCTACACAACCTTATTCACCGCCCTAAGAGTTGTCCATCTAACACATTGAACTTTTAGATCTATACTTCTATTCCAGACCATAGTCTCCATAGTATACAATAACACAGGTAACACATACCCTCATGCAAGACCTAGCACACTCCAGACTTAGTCCCTTTACATTTCACCAACGATTTAATTTGCACCAGCAACCTTCCTGCCATTCAACAACTTTCCTTACTACACTCTGACATCATCCGTTCCCTTCTCATCCAAAACACATACCCTAAAATATTTAAACTCAGAAATTTGTTCCAGCTGCTCAACCACTAACATAACTTCACACTGAGAAACTGTCCTCCACTCACAATCTAAACCTTTACTCTTATCTAGTTTACTTTCAAAACCCCTTCCTTTTACACACCCTCCAAATCTCTCTACTAATCCTCTCAAACTCTTTTCAGATTCGCCACAAAGAACCAAATTATCCGCCATCCGCATATGGTAGGGCACCCTCCACTCGCATCTCCATTCTCCATCATTCTAACACCATTTCTGCCACCCACACATCTAATTCTTTCATAAACCCCATCCATATATCAAATTGAATAACCAATAAGACATAACACCAACTCTGTCTCCACTGCAGCTAATATTAATACTAAACCAATCAACTTTGACACCATTTATTCTTAAACACGCCTCACTATCCTCATACATACTTTTGATCCCATTCAGAAGCCTTACAACCAACACCATATAATCACTAACACCTGCCATAGACCTTCCCTTTAACCCTATCATACGGCCTGTTTGCAAATCCATAAAACCTTAAACACAATTTAATCTTCTTCTCCCTCATTTTCTCAATCATTGTTTCAATGTAAGAATTTGATCCACACATCCTCTACCACTCCTAAACCCACCTTGTTCTTCACCAATCAGTCCTCAGTCACTCGACGCAATCTTTTCGACCAAAATACCAGCATATTATCTCCCTTACAACACTCAATAAACTTATTCCCTATAATTTTCTACAGTTCCCCTTATCTCCCTTACCCTTTATATAAGGGTTACTATTACTGCTCTCCTCCAATCCCTCGGAACTATACCCTCCATTAAAGCTTTGTTACACAAACTTCCAAATCCCAATTCAATCACGATCTCGTCTCCGTTCTTTGATCATTTCACCCCTTAATTTCATTCTTATATCTGCAGTATTTACCATTTCTTTAACTTTCTCACTCACGCATTACCTCCTCCTTGCTAATAACCTCATCCCCAAAATACCTATCCTTCTTTCACCATCAAACCCACACACACTCACTGTTCACCTTCTTCTTACTGCCAATATTTATGCAGATTCTCGACAGGCTTCCTTTCCACACTCCCCCTCACATCCATTCATCAGTTACAAAAGCACCATCCCTATTCCAAATTATTCTAAGCAGGTTCCCTTTATTCTCATTCTTAACCTTTTCGCGCTTCCTTCCAAAAAGAGCTTCCTTTTCCCTTGTAAGTCCCTATTCATCTTCCTTCCAAACTACCTCTTTGCTCTTTTTTCTCCTATGTATGCACTTTTTGTATTTCCTTTTTTCCTCCTTATGTATAATTCCAAAGCATCTTTCTTTTGAAACTTTCATCATTCAACCACGCTTCTTTTTTACTTTTACCGCTTGCATCACCTCTTCATTCCACACTCACTCACTGCTAAACATTCTTACTTCCTACTTTAGGCACAACCACATACTTCTTTTGCACTGCTAACAATTACTTCCTTCATTTGCTCCCAGATTTGTTCAGTTTCAGCCAGTTCACATTCAACTGATTAACTTGCGAGCGTTCTTACATACTTATCCTTATTACCTTGTTCACTTAACTTCTCACTCTTAATTTTACCTACTTCCTTTCGTATCACCTTCCTCTCCATCCAAGCCCCCACTAACTTAATTATTTACATAGAACAACATAATGATCTGATATTCCCATCCTAAACCCGTCACGAATTTAACATCCCAGCATTTTTGGGATTCGCTACGCAGTGCTTTAATTAGTATGAATGAAACTTTTTCTTTTTTTGCTGATCTCATGAAAGATTAGTGGATAAAGATCCCGGTCTTACTGTTAACTCAGCGGCGCGGAGTCCAGCGTTCGTATCCTGCTGATGGAGAGTAAAAATCTCCTGTGACTCATTTAATACTTTGGGGGCCAGGCCTTTTGAGTACTCAGCAATTATGGGATTTTCGAAACCGAGAGCTTTAAAAGCTATGCTTTGAAACTTTCTTTTTTGGAAAGTGGAGGCCTTTAGTGGATAAAGCTTCTCGGCTGCTGTTCAACCAGCGGACGGGCGGAGTCCAGCGTTCGTATCCTGCTGAGGGAGAGTAAAATCTCCTGTGACTCATTTAATAAGTCACAGAAGATTTTACTCTCCCTCAGCAGGATACGAACGCTGGACTCCGCGTCGCTGAGTGAACAGCAGCCGAGAGCTTTATTCACTAAGCCATTCACTTTCCCAAAAAAGAAAGTTTCAAGCATAGCTTTTAAAGCTCTCGGTTTCGAATCCCATAATTGCTGAGTACTCAAAGGCCTGGCCCCCAAAGTATTAAATGAGTCACAGGAGATTTTACTCTCCCTCAGCAGGATACGAACCGCTGGACTCCGCGTCGCTGAGTGAACAGCAGCGGAGAGCTTTTATCCACTAAGCCATTCCACTTCAAACATCTCCTTCTCAACAACAACAAAATCTCATACTTTTTTCACTTCGGATTACCAATCTCTACCTACACCAACTCTAGTATACTTTATGGATACTCTTTTATGTTTAAAGAAAGTATTACTTACACACATACCTCTTCTCCTCACAAAATCCAATCACCTTCCTACCATTTCATTTTCTCCCGACACCCCCAAAACCACCTGTTATACCCATTCCCTTTTTTGATCACCTATCCAACCATTCAGTTCCCCCAACACTAATCAATCTGAATCCCCTACTCACCCCATCAAAACATATTCAGATTATCCAAAAATCGTACTCTCTTCAACGTTTCCCTCCCACGTCGACCATACGTCATCACCACACCTACTTAACCTTTTCAAACTTAAATTTACCATTAGAATTCTAGGGCTCCCCCAAACAAAGTCTAACCATAGCTCTGCGACCACAAGTCACCCATAAGAATTACAACTTCTATGGCTCTCTTTTTCCTTTCCACACCCACACAAACACATTTTCACACCACACCACTCATTTCACCGTTTCCTTTCATCTTTGGTTCAGTCACAGCGAGCAAAATCAAATTTGCCCTTCTAAATACATCCATCACCTCTCTCTCTTCTCCTCAACATTGTATTTCTCTGACACTCACATGTACCCTACATTTCATACAATTTCCCCGAAAAATAAGAAGGCCTTTTACGGGGATAACGACCTTCCCCGGGGCCGGCATTTTTTTTTTTTTTTTTTTAGATAGGTGGTAACGTGGGCAGCCAACCAACTACCCACCGTCCCTTAGTCGCCTTCTTACGGACACGCAGGTACATTACTATGTGGGCATTTTTTTCTCCTCCACCACCAAGGGATATTGAGTAGTAGGATGTCATGTAAGGGGTTGTCAAGATGAGCGGGTGTGTACTTTAAGCATGCTGTATAAGATATGTGATAAATGGTGGTCAGTAAATATATTGTTGCCGGAAGAATGGAGTGTGAAGAAATATGAACGCAAAAGAGAAAAGACGCACCATAAAAAATGGGAGGTAATTTCAAACGCTTTCGAAGTATGCGTGTTATTCTCCCATCTATAATATTATATATATATATATATATATATATATATATATATATAATATATATATATATTATATATATTATATATATATATATATATATATATTTATATATAATATATATATATATATATATATATATATATATATATATATATATATATATATATATATATATATATATATATATATATATATATATATATATATATATATATATATATTATATATATATATATATGTTATTTTTTCCTTTTCTAAATTTAATTCTAAATGTGCATATAACATAGATTCTAAAACTTTTTTTATAATTACATATTAAAATCATTAAAACAATATGAGGATAAATTGACAATCCTAACTTTGCAGCTATTCCCCATAACAATAATCCAAACGACATTCTAAACAACATTAACAACCTGTTACAACAACAACATTAAGCTCACTCTAGAAACCTTTTCTAACAACACTCTTCCTTTTCTAGACACCTTAATTACATGGAATACACACACAAACCTACAATACACCATATACAGAAAACCTACATCAAATCCAAATTACACACATTGGTACTCTTCACATACACGCAACACAAAAATTGGAACACTCTCTTCACTCTTCTTACGTGCACTCCGTATTTGTTCTCCTCCCTTTCTACAAAATGAAATTAAATTTCTGTTTTCTAATTTTAAAAAACTCTCTTATCCACATCATATAATAACCAAAGCCCTCAAAAAGGCAAAAAAACAAATTTTATAACCCAATAAATACTACTGACACTTCACAAAAATCCTTTCTCCCCCTTCCCCATATCCCCCCAAAAAACATACAAAATATTATCCCAAAAAATATTGTCATAACACCCTCTAACACTCTACCATTAAAAAAGATTTTCCTTCCGAACAGAAACTCCACAAAAAACAGCACACAATGTATCTACACAGTTCCCTGCAATAATTGCAACCTAGGCTATGTTGGGGAAACTCATGATTTTAACAGGAGAGCTTACCAACACAGGCATGATTTGAGAATGGATAATGTAAACTCTGCCCTCACAAGCCATAGATCAACATTCAACCACATCATTAATATAGACTGAATAACCCCACTACTTTACATCAATGATCAACAAAAAAGACGTATGGTAGAATCTTATTGCATTAAAAACAGTAAAAACTTTAACAAACAACAAGGAGAAACAAAAATCAATTATGTCCAGAATTCCATAATGGCATCTACCAAATATTACAGAAGAATAGATAAAAAATTAACCAACTAAAAAAATTTTGACAAAAAATAATTCACAGAAAAAAGTAAATTGAACTCCCGACAGAGACACTTGAAAAAGGTTCCAGAGAGGAACGAAAGCTTGTGTTCCTTAACTGTTAGGATTATCAATTTATCCTCATATTGTTTTAATGGATTTTGATACTGTGTAATTAAATAAAAATAGTTTTAAATTAAATTGTGTGCTGATTGTGAAGTACATTAAAAGGCAAAATAATATATTTTAAATATATAAGATAGCGTTTAAAGCTGCATATATATATATATATAATATAATATATATATATATATAAATATATATATAATATTATATATATATAATATAATATATAATATATATATATATATATATACTATATATACTATTATATATATTAATATATATATAAATATATATTATATATAATATATATATATATATAATATATATATATATATATATTATATATAATATAATATATATTATTATAATATGAGTAAGGATATGGTTGTGAGTGAGACCAGGGTTGTGGAGTCGGAGTCGGGGAGTCGGTAGTTTTGAAGAGAGTTGGAAGTCGGAGTTCGGCCAATTTGAAAAAGAGCGGAGTCAGGAGTCAGAGTCGTAATTTTGAAGAGGGTGGAGTCGGAGGCGGTCGTTAATTTTCAAAAGGGTGGAGTCGGAGGCGGTAATTTTCAAAAGGGGGAGTCGCGGAGTCAGCAATTTTCAAGAGGTCCGGTCTGAGTCGGTACTTTTGAAGAGGGTGGAGTCGGGAGTCGGAAAATTTTTGAACCGACTCCACAAACCCTGGTGAGGAGGTCCTCGGTGTGAAGTTTGATGTTTACGATTTGGTGAGCGACTGGAAGCAAGTGTCTGAGTTTAATATTTAGAATATATGGATGGGTGAAAAGGGAACGGATGATGCAGAGTGTAGTAGGAAAGTTGTGAATTGCAGGAAGGTGAACTTGGTGCATTAAAATCGTTGGTGGATGTAAAGGGGACTAAGTCTTGAGTGCCTAGGGTTCTTACATGAGGTATGCTGTTTACCTGTGTTAATGTATAGTAGTTGAGACTATGTCTGGAATAAGAGGTATAGATCTAAAGTTCAATGTGTTTCAGATGGAAAAATCTTAGGCGGCGTGTTAGGTGTGAGAAGAATTAATCGAGGAAACGAGGCAAACTATTTCTTAACTTATTTTCACCGTTTATTCTTTTACTCCTGTATCATCGGTCCGTAAAGGTTGTTGCGGAAAATTTTCCCGAAACGCCATTAACAGACCACAATCCTCCTTGCTTTACTGCCCGCACACCTCCTGATGTGATCTCGGCTTCCAGGGTCATGGGCAGGCGCAGTTGATGCTATCACTTCGCTTCCTTCTCTAGCAGCTCCCGGTATCATGAACCTTTTCGTTCTGATCGCCTCGGGTGGAGACTCCGGACTTTTCTGTTTCCCCCTGGAGAAGACCTTCCCTATAACAGATTATTCACCAGAGCCTTGAGTTTAAAGATGCCCTAAAACCTATGCAAAAGATGAAGCGCCTGGCCCATTAGCGGCAATTTCCTTCAGATGCTAAGGCATTGTTCATCCTTCTGCCACTGTATTCCTTCTTCAGCTTATATTAATAGGAATATGGCGGAGGGAGTCTTCCCTCTTGTCTGGGTTTTCGCATATATTGTCCCCATATCCCAAAACTGGAAGGATTAACTATCTTCTGATAACCATCTCCATATTTGATTCACTGCAACACATGCAAGCTCATGGAGAGGATTGGTGGCTTCCCGCCTTGTTCCCACGTTGGAGCGACTCCATGCATTTTCTGACTATCAGTTTGGTTTTCGTCACCATCGCTCTACTCAGGATCCTCTCCTTCGGTTAGATCACGACATTCGTGAGGCATTTGCTTCCAACAAAATGGCCTTAGCCGTTTTCTTTAACCTCGAAAAGGCGTATGATAGCACGTGGAGGATGGGGGTTTTGCGAAGCCTTCATTCCTTGGGCCTCAGGGAGCAACTTCCCCTCTTCCTTCAGTTATTAATGTCGGATCGTTCTTTTCAAGTTCTTTGTGGTACCACACTGTCGAGACGTTTTGTCATGGACGAAAGGATGCCGCAGGGCAGTGTACTGAGCGTGTTGCTTTTCGCAATAGGTTTCAATGGAGTAGTCGATTCCATCCCGACCTCGGTGCGCTGCTCCATCTATGTTGACGATCTTGCCCTGTACATCACTGGAGCAAAACTTCCTTGTATGGTGCGTCAACTTCAGCTCACCATCGACAGGGTTTCCTACTGTTGTTCTACTCTTGGCTTTACATTTTCCACGTTGAAAAGTAAAGCCGTGCATTTCAGGAAAAATTTCCGTCGTAGCGGGGTGAATACAATCGTTTCCTATATTATGCCTCTATGCCCCCCCCCCCATCCGAGTGGATCTGGCGGTGTGGCTCTTGGGTCTGCTACTCGATGAGTGCCTCACCTACCTCCCTCACATTACTCAAATCAAAGCTAGTTGCCGCCGTTCCTTGGATGTCTTGACTCACCTCACTTCTAAGACTTGGGGTGCGGACAGAAACACCATGCTCCACCTTTACATCATGCTGGTACGGGCTAAACTAGACTATGGTTGTGCCATATATGGGCAGACCTTCTTGTCTTGCCTCCGTCTTCTTGACCCCATTCAGACCGAAGGCCAGAGAATAGCCACGGGAGCATTTCGTTCCTCTTCGAGGGAAAGGCTGGAGGTGGAGACAAGGTGATGTCCCTCTCCCTGCTGAGGGAGCAACTCATGTGCTCATTATTCCTCCGTTTTCAAGTACTACCTCATCGGCCTTTCCAGCTCTAATAGAACGCGTCCATTTTAACCCTTCTTAATGCCCATTTGCTAGGGTTGTTAAGTATTTCCATCTTCGCTTTCCTCGACCTTCCTCAGCTAGCGGTCATGCATTATGATTTTCACTCTACCCATTCAAAGTGGGTTTATCCGCCTCCTGCTCTTTGCAACGGGATGCAATCTTTACCATAGGCGGAGTTACACATAATACAGTTGAAGGATTCCTTTCTGTACCATGGGTAAGTCCTTAGCGACTCTATAGCAGTGTACACCGATGGTTCCAAAACGGAACGAGGCTGGAGTTCCGGACATCATTGTATCCCACACCCTTCCACCATATTTGTCTGTTTTTTCAGCTGAACTGATAGCGGTGTCAGTGGCGGTGAACAGAATCAGTACCATTACCCTGATGGTAACTATAAAATCTTTTCCGATTCTAGAAGCGCTCTCGAGGCATTGCTTGACCGATCAACTCGAAACCCTTTGGTCTCTGCCATTCAAAAGTCCCTTTGCTTGTTTCCTGTGACGAAGCACAGAATTGAGTTCTGTTTGTTTCCCTCATATGTGGTTGTTCCTGGAAATGAACAAGCCGATAGGGAAGCCAAACAAGCAGCACCGCACAGGGTGTCGAGTGCCCAATACCTTCCTCCTGTTGTACTCCTGGGCCATTTCCCTGCTGCAGATTTCTCCATCACTATACTCCTGGGTTTCCTTTCTGGCTGGAAAACATGTCGGGCAGAGGATGCTCGTAGCGCCAAACTACGGAACGGCAAACCCGTCATTGGACGGTGGTCATCATGTAGTAGAAAGAGTCGCCTCCAGGAGGTGATCCTGTCTCGATTGCGTCTGGGTCATACAAGCCTCACCCATGGATTCCTTATGGCGAGAGGAATTCCCCGCCCTCCCCATTTTGCTCCTCCAATTGTCCTCTTACAATCGTTCATATCTCTGTGAGTTGGGAGGCCATCTCGACCCTTAGAAGTAAGTTCTTCAATGATGTGCTCACTATACCTATTCAGCATCGCCTTTCGTACATCTTTTCCGAATCTTCTCACTTTCGTAGTGATCAAGTTTTTGCCTTCCTGTTGGAACTGAACATCTTATATAAGATCTAACCATCTCAGCTCTGTTCATATTTCGTTTCGTTAGGGACTTCCCCTGTAGTTAGTATACTAGCAGGGGTATAGCCACATTCCTGTGTGCTGTAGAGGTCCCTCTACATCCACTCAAACAAAGGGAAATGTTATTAGTTGAGTGCTTTCATTATTTTTTATTTATTTGTAAATTTGATAAACATTTAATGATATTTTTTTACAGTGTAATAAATGGTGATTTTATGTTCATGAAATGATTTCTATTTAACAACAAAGATTGTTAACTTTTTTTTTTATTAAATATTTTTATTATCATTTTACCAGACCTTCCTTCGTGATGTGAGCCATGGTGAGAAACGTGGTAGACTCGAAGTGAAAAGCTCTTTAGGAAACATACCTCAAGCGTCCAGAAAACAGAAGCAAATGAAAGAGAAAAAGGATTTGAAAAAATTCTGTTGTACGTTTTGTAATCTTAGTTTTAAAAGCAAAGATGAGTTGAAAAGTCATTTGAGGTCGCACAATAAAAGAAAGTTTAGATGTGCTCATTGCAATTATGAAAGTAATCGTAAAGGCAATTTTTAACAGCTTCATTGTGTCGAAACACTCAGACACAAAATTATTTAAATGTTCAGAATGCAGATATGAATCTAATCACAATGGTAACCTAAAAAAGCACATGGCAATACATGCAAATTTAAAATTATTTAAATGTTCAGAATGCAGATATGAATGTAATCACCAAAGTAACCTAAAAAAGCACATGGTAACACATGCAAAAAATTTATTTAAATGTTCCGAGTGCAGCTACGAAAATAATAATAAAAGTAACCTAAAAAAGCACATGGTAACACATGCAAATTTATTTAAATGTTCCGAGTGCAGCTACGAAAATAATAACAAAAGAAACTTTAAAAGACACATGTTAACACATGCAAATTTTAAATTATTTAAATGTTCCGAGTGTCACTACGAAACTAATAGAAAAGATGGATTGAAATCACACATGTTAGCTCATCATGCAAATTTGAAATTATTTAAATGTTCGAGTGCAGCTACGAATTGTAAATTGGAAACTAGCTTGAAGGCACATCATGCTACTCATGGCAATTTAATGAAATGAAATTATTTAAATGTTCCGAGTCAGCTACGAATGTAATTCCAAAGGAAACTTAAAAAAGCACATGTTAACACATGCAAATCTGGAATCCTATGGAATGTTCAGAGTGCAGCTTCGAATGCAATTGGAAAGGAAGCTTACAGAGCATCAATTCGTTTCAAACAAATTTGATAAATTATTTAATGTTCCGAGTGGCGGCTCGAATGTAATTGGAAACTAGCTTGAAACACACATTGTTAATAATGCAAATTTTTAAATATTAAATGTTCCCTAGGGCAGCTATGAATGTAATCAGAAAGGAAACTAAAGACACATGTTGACTCACAAAATTTGAATATATAGAAAGCACAAGGATCGAATAAATCTAATAGAAATTTACTTATTTTTTTTTATTCTAAGAAACATGGAAATTTTAAAGAATAAAAAAAAATTTATTTAATGCTTCCGAGTGAGACGAATATTATACCAAGGAGTAAAATCAGATGTTTCATAAAATTTTTAAATTATTTAAATGTTCGAGTGCAGCTTAAGAATGAATTGATCTAGCTTCAAAACATTTCTCGCAAACTTTTAAATTATTTAAACGTCCTCGAGTGCGTCTCCGAATGTAATCATGAAAGGAAGGTTAAAATCACACATGTTAACTCACGAAATTTTAATTATTTTAAATGTTCGAGTGCGGCTATGAATGTAAACAGAAAGGTAACTTAATGACTAATATTGGTCACAAAATTGAAATTATTTATGTTCGAGTGCGGCTCGAATGTAATAAAAAAGGTAACTTAAAATCACACATTCTAAGAAACATGCAATTTTAAAAAAATAAGAAAAAATTATTTAAAATGTTTCGAACTTTTGAATCATTATACGAACCAATAAAAAATCACATGTTATACACATGACTATCAGAAGGTTACGACAGTGTTCCCATAAGTTGGATAAAGAATTTTAAAATATATAAAATACGTTGACACCGTGTATAAAATTTTATAGATGAGAAGGAATGAACAATGGAAAGTTATAACCTGAAAACTAAACCATGAGAAGGTTTGTATGAAATAAAAAATGTTAGAATAAGGAGAGGTATTTAACAGACATTTCTCTCTCTCACTATTATTTATACTCGCCATTTAGAAGTAATTTATTAAATAACATAAAATTATTCAGGTTATCAAGGAAATGAAAAGAAACCAAAAAAATCTCTCATCTATTTTACATGATGTAAAGTTATATTCACCAAAATGGGAGGAAACCACAGCAATAGGATCGTATAAAAAATTTTCAGTGATTAAATTGAAATTTGGATTGCATAAGTGTTTGCTTTTTCTCTCACTTTAAAGGGAAGAAGAGTGGAGGTTGAGAAAACATATGCCTGGATCAAATACCCATCACACAGCCTACAACAGGACAGTCATATAGTATACAGAAGAATCGGAAAAAATTGAACATAAAAAAATGAAAGAGAAACTGAAGAAAGATTTCTTAAAAGAACAAAATTAAATTAAAATCAGAATTTAAAGCAAAAACAAAGTAGAGGGCCATTAAAAAGTTTGCAGTAAGCAGTCATCTTATATAGATGTGGGATTAATAGACTGTTAAGAAGATCTGAACAGCCTTGAATTAGCCAGAAATGTAAATGCAATAAGATGATCTACAAGGACAATATATTATCTCGATTGTACACAGATCGGAAGGAAGGAGGATTGGGAATGGTGGAGCTGGACCAGGTATACAAGAAAGAGATCATCGGAATAGGTGAATACCTGGAGAGCTCAGCAAAGAAATTCATACAGTGGGTGTGCCTGCATGAAAGAAACAAACCGGACTCGAACTTACATTAATAAAAATGAAAAATACGGTTCATTTTTGAAAATGAGCTTTATTTTCAAACTCATGTGCATTGGGGCTGGTAATTAAATAAGATGAATATTTAAAGTTAATGCATTTAATCCAGTTTCCAAAAGATTTCATTCATTTTTGTCTATGAAGAATGGCAAAGGAATATAAGATAGGGGAAGTATAACATTGATGGAGACAAATGGTAGAAATATTCAGTAAAGGCATACTCAGAATATGAGGAGGAAGAATAGTAACAGCAGCCAAGATGCACTCCTACGACAACTGGCACACGAAGACATCGAAAGGAAAACATCACGGAATTGTAGAGTAGGGGGGGGTGTAAGAAGGACACGGATTCATTTCTCAATTAAGGATTTGTAAGTTATTACTGAAGAAGTATGATATACAGAAGCACAACACATATGTAGTCTTATACATTTCATATTGTGCCAGAAATATAATATCAGACTGGAGAGTTACTGGAAGAATAACCTCAGAAATAGAAGAAATGAAGAGGCGTTGATATTGTATGATTGTGGCTTCCACTATATAGCAGTCACATAATAGAACCAGACTAGTATGAAAGATGGGAACAGAAATGCTATATAATAGAGGTGGGGAGTTCATTAGACACATTGGTGGATTATGAACTCGAAACAGGAAATTGAAGTATCAAGATTGAACACGAAATAAGAAGAATGTGGAATATTGAAAACATAATAGTGATCCCGATAGTGGGAGCACTGGGAGTAATCAAGAAAAGTCTTTTCGAACATCTGAAGAAGCTCACTGTCGATTTACCAGTTGGAATTAAGTAAAAGGTATAAGAAGAAGCATTGCTCTCCCTTAAGCTTGTGCTGGGATTGGATAACATAAGTGAATGACCTTATGTCAAGGTTTGACCGACGGTCTTTTATAAAAAAAAAACTTAATGGGAAAATTAAAAAAAGAAAAAATAAAAAAAAAATTAATTAATTAAATGTTTCCGATGCAGCTTTTCATGCACCAGAAGGATTAAAAGACACATGTTAAAACAACTACCCGGAGAATCTGTCTGGGTTGTCGACGCGGGGCAGGGAGCGAGAGCGCGGAAGAATTACAGCAGAAGTGTCTTCCTGCGAAAAGACGATAGACCTTGAAGATAATATGTGGTGGACGTATGGAATACCATGGAAGGATAAAAAATATTAAGTAGCAGGACCTCGGAGACCTGGTGCCGGGCTCTACCCATTTTTAGAGGGGATGAGGGGGGGACGGAGCTTCTGAGAGCAATCAAATTATCCTCCCGGAACAGATAAGAATACACCAGGCAGTGTGGGATTATAACACTAATACCACTTCACTTGATAATGTCAGAGAGGCTAAGACTTCTCGCGACTCATGAACAATAAAAGTCAAAAAAAAAGATGAAACCGCTACAACAGTGAGGGGTGATAGACTGGAATATAGGTGGAGAAAAAAAAGATATATTCTGGTGAGTAACATCAGAAGACTAACGTTCCAAAAGGGACAACCAACGAACGAGAATAATGTTGGAAAACGAGGTGAAATAGATTAAAATCAAACTCGAAGAATTCGGATGCTTAGATTTGCCAGTAATTGCAGCAATATAAATAATAAAACCCCGATAACACACGAACAGATAAACAAATCGAGGAGGAAGTAGATAATACGTAGGGAAGATGAAGAGATGGAGGAGGAAAGAAAGAATATTTAAATGGAAAGCTTACTCAGGTATGTTAATCCCGAAGAGGAAGTTAAACGGACTTCTGAAATATGTTGTGGATAATGAATAATATGCAAATGATTTAATGTAATATTAGTTTTAATAAGGAAATTACGCGGGGTAGAAAAGGAAGGAACTGATCGCCCAAAAACAGGCTCATCAACTTTATAAGAAGGAATCAATGGAGCGACAAAAAGAGAGAAACTAGTTACTACAAATGAAGATCTGAGGAAATAGAAACGCAGAGAAAGGAGAGAATTAAGAATGGATCCAATACAAAGGAAATGAAATAATTAAACAGAAAATAAAAGAAACACTTATAGTTTAAACTTGAATATGAATAAAAACTGGAAATGATACAAAATTTCGAAATATAAAAGGAAAGGAACGTCTTGAAGCTATAAACGATAGCGGAGTTGGGTGAGGAAGAAGATAGTAGGAGAGAATTGATTGGCTGCTGAAATCCTAACAAGAAATAATGAACAGATACAGATAGTGAAAGTAAAATGATTCGTACAATCGCACTTTTAATATAGCTTTCAAGATGAGGATGAAGAATGACTGAAACGATACCGAACGGGGAAATGACTGCATGATGAACAACAGACGATAAGCACAGTGGACACCTTAGAGATGAAGATATTAATACAACATGGAAGATAGAAAAGGAATAAATAAGAAATAGATAATTGATGAAAATAAATAATATTGTTGAATTTCACAGGATATTTAAGATTATAACATGAGAGATGTGATCTCATAAGTGAACAGGTTATATTATGCAACAGCAAGAACAATAAAGATTTGATGGGTGGGAAAATATTTGAGAAAAAATAGATCAATGGAAAGAAGGAAGGAAAAAAAGCATGGGAAATATTAGAGAGGATAGCGGAGACTGAGAAGAATTTCACTGATAAAAGATAGAAGAAGGAACATCAGAGTGAAAGTAAAATCGACCAGGCACAAAATATGAAGTAAGAAGAAGTAGAAGGCAATCGAGTCCACAGCAATCAGTAGCAGAAATAGGATTAGCAGCAAAGTTCAAAAAATTAGCTCATACAAGAAGGAGAACAGAAAAGAGAATAAACAAAATGTCGCGAGCAGATAAAGGAAAGTTTATATGAGAGTTGAGAGGTAAAAATATAAAGTTGATAACACCTGAAAGAGACAGATTGTATGCATTTTTGAGGAGTATATATGAAGAGCTCATACGAGACACTTATATAGGGAGAGAGACGGTATGGATGTGAGAAACAGACTAGGCTTGAGGTAACCAGGTTTTTGTATCCCCCAACTTAGATGTAATTTTTGATAATTTATTGGCATAATTGGAAATTTTGATAGCCCACAACCCATGTCTGGCCAGCCGAAGGTAAGTTGTTGGCCCAGTTATGATTGGGACGTTCCGAGTAACTGGAAATTCTCTGGATTTAGACTGCGGGTTCCATTATAGATTTGGTTTGGTTATAAAAAATACGTATATAAGAGCATCTTTCTAACTATGATGCTTCTCTATATCTAGTATTGGGGAGGCTGGAACCGATGAAAATCACTACGTCGCGAGTGGTAGTGATTAATCATTTAGGAGCACACAGTCGTTACGCCTAAAACAGGGGAACATACAAATCTCCAGGGATATGACTAATTTTAACTTGTTACATTTAATCCAGGAATAGATTAACTTTGAACCCACCAGATAAAGAACAAATTTATCAACATACATAGAAAGATCTCGACATACATTTATCGAAACTGTCATTAAGCTAGCTAGAAAAAAAAGAAGACATGCACGTCGATTGGGTATGTTAAATATTAAAATGATCTTGAGAAGGTCGGATGGCCAAGGTAGATGCGAAAATTAAGAACCAACTTGGATAGATGGAAAAAAGCAAATGCTCTTCATAGTTGTGGCGATTTCCTACATGGTATCCTACATCATTATTTAGGAATTTTATTGTATGTGTCGTGGAGCATTTATATTTGTTTAATTTGTTATGGGTTTTTAGCTTTTTTTTGAGTATAGAGATTTATAAATACTGCCTTAATCTACTAGTAAAGAGAGTTGGTTGGGTGTGTATACTTGGAAAGTGATGACGGAAATTTGTGATAGCCTACTACTAATTTAAATCTTATCTTATCATTCACGATAAATATGGTTGTAGTAGTCCTGTCGATCTCTATAAACTCTATATACTACTATGTAAAAATAAGGAGAAGGAATATCTTGCGGGGGATTTCTTATTCTCTCTTCAGGGTGATTCTCTCTTTATAGTTGGAATTCATTTCTTCTCTAAATGAGTGCTCGCTATTATGTTCCATTATTTCCCATGTGATTAAACAACTTTTTGTTCCATTCTTTCTTTCTATATTGTGATGCTATATATGTAATATTCTGGGTCAAATTGATTATATTTGAACCACGCAAATGGAAAAACTAAATGCTTTTCTGTTTTTCGCAGTTGGGTAGTATAAAATACTCAGTGGATGAACACTGTAATTACAGCTTGATAGCTCTTCCTCCTCTCCAGAAGCTAATTAATACATTTTTTGGTGGAATACTAGTAGTATGATGTGCTATAGACTTCTTAAGTTAAGTTCTATTCTAAGCCAATATGATATTATATTAATGGTTATGTTTCCTGGATTCTATCTTCTGGTGGTATTAATATCTTCATCTTATAGTGTGCTATTTTATCCTGGTAACTTTCCTATGCCTGCGTTTCTGGACGTTGAACTAGAAAGGGAAAAAGAATTGACCAGGTTTTTCGGTTTCTATGTTTGGAAATTAAGTCAATGAATATCGATGTCTATCGAAGTATCATCTGGATCATTCGATTTTTAGATTTTTCATAAGCATGGGGATAGGACACTTATTCCACGTATGCTCGCAATCACAATATTTTTTACTGGATTATTTGGGTTTTATTTATATTTTGTTAGAGATATATAGCAAGTACAGAATGAATTTTATTCCTACAGAATTAAGTCATGGCAAACTTCTAGCTTTCTGACTTTTTATGTGTATTTTCGTTTGTTTTGGCTAATCAATGAAGGACGCGCATTTTCTCGTATTTTTTCACAAGTTTGTTATTCTCTACCTTGTTACGTGTTTTCTTTGTAATTTTGAATTTATATGATCGATTGAACTTAATTAATTGAGGTCGATGAATCATCGAGAAGAATTGTGCATCAAGTTATCTGTATGGGTTCTTGGAATAATTGTCTTAATTTGGTTCAAGAAGATTTCAACTTTTTAGTCAATCTATCGACTTGGTAGAATATTAAGTGTTAAGGAATTAAGTAAATAATTAGGTAAGTCGCTTTCTCTTTTTTTGTGTTTTCTTTCTTTAGTTGATGGCTAGTTTTCGGGATCAGCTTTCCATTACACATTGATCTACCATATACAGACGCTAATATGCTTTTGTGCATATTGATAATCGTATTATTGATTTCGATAGGTCAGTGATTTGGATTTTAATATTTCTTTAACAAATTTTCCAGTAAGGATGTTTTAAATTCGGGCTCTTCGGGGGATTCAATACCTAGTAGGCTTTCATTAACGTTTTTTTTCATAGGCAAATAGATGCAATGTATTGGTATTCATGAGGGAAGTGATCGATCTAAGTTACCTAGCTATAGCTTTGTTATTTGTTTTTATTGGATCGGTAAGTGTGTGGGGCTGTATATTCTATATATCAGTTTGATTGGGGACAGGATCGTACGGCAATCAATCTGGGCATAACGGCGCGATGTCAGATATTAGAGGTTTGGAATTTATCGAAAATATATGCAGAGATTGGGATTGCTTCAACTATATGTCTGAAGTGTAGAATCCTTAATTGGTGTTGTTCCAACTTATATATGAGGGAAAGAAGGTTATAAATGATCTGTAAATAGTTGAATGATACACCTTAAGAGAACCATCGCAGACGACTTTTTATGTTTATATTTTGCATAGATTACGAAGGAATCACATGATACAAAGTATTAGAGATAGGAATAATGCAGTTTCGTCAACGAAGGATGGGCAACGAAATATTGTAGGTGCATGAATTAGTGTATATATTATATTTTTGATATATTAATGATGAGG
This sequence comes from Trachelipus rathkii, assembly GCA_015478945.1. Classification (NCBI taxonomy): domain Eukaryota; kingdom Metazoa; phylum Arthropoda; class Malacostraca; order Isopoda; family Trachelipodidae; genus Trachelipus; species Trachelipus rathkii. Next base: position 21,449 of record JABUQX010054029.1, on the reverse strand, counting down.
AGCAGTTATGGGTAGTCGAGTGGGGTAGTAGTTATCGTAGTAAACGAGATGATTCGTAGAGACAGTATAGTCAGTGTGAGGGTGGTGGGTGTGCTACAAGGACTTTAGCATCCATACGAATAATTGGTTATGTATTGAGAGAGTAGAGAAAGAGATTATCTATTTTGTTATCAAAGGGGAGGGCTTTTCATATTGTGGATTTGGCAATTCCGTAGAAAAGAAAGAGATCGATACAGTTAGCCCCATATTAATCTCTCCCTCTAAAAGCTGCGTGGTAGTGAGCGGCACTCAGGTTCCTCACTGAGTTCGTTGCTCAGCTAATAACTAGTTTTTTTTTCCTTCCAGGATCGTGCAAGTACCGTCTATAACTGCAAATATTGTAAAATTATTATGCGACTTCTATTCAGATGTCATTATTGTGTAGTAAATTTTCATCAAAATGACATGACAGGGGAGAGACACGCTAAATATGTTGGGAAGTATTACACCTACTTACAATAGAAGTCAATAGACCTAGGTGCTCGCTCTAGAGAGACTCCATCAAGGGTCGACACGACTGTCAAGTTAGCATGATCACGCTACAGATGTTCCCTACCTAGGGGGATTAGTATATGACCGTTGATGTTATTTGCTTGATGTAAATTATTTATAGTTAGATGTCAATGAAATAGTACATTTTCGTTAAGCTAGGGAGAATAGGCTATGGTAACATTTAAATAATTTACATTTTGTTGGTTCTTGCTGGATGTAATCATAGCTATTATGATTTGGGTAATTATAGTGAAATTTTATACCTTATTAACCTACGATCGAAATAAATTCGTTTTACAAGGATTTGTGATATTAATCGATATGGACTGGACGGGTCAGAGGGGTTATAACATGTGCCTGTGTAACTTATGAGAGTAAAGTCATAATGCGGATTTGGTGATTATCACTGCAAGTAAAATAAGCTGTGCAGAGACAAGTAGCTGATCCTTCTTATATTACAATTCTATAGATTACTTTTGGTGGAGCTGGGAGGGTGAACTTACTGACTTACATTGATGGTTTAGACTATTTCATATATAGCAAATTGGTGTTCGGAAGAGCGATTAGATTTAGGAATTTGAGCAAAAGTGTCTCTCGGATGTTAAGAGAATCTAACCGGTATCGATGCGTTAGGGTACCGAGCGTATTGGGCTAGTCGATTTTTATAAGTATGTTAACCATCTCATAGATCATTAGTCGTGAATATAATTATAAGTTTAGTTTTTTTACAATAAATTATGACTAGGGAGTGCTTAGTAATTTACTTTTCGAGGATTAATCGTAGTCTATTAGGTTCCACGGAGGATGGCTGTACGTGATGCGCGATGGTGGACTAATGCCTTCTGCCCATTCAGAGTTTATGGTGAGATAGGATGTTACTGGGTTGCCCGAGTGGTTACCTTAATAGAGTGTGTTCTATACTAATTAGATGGGTATATTCGATGTACGGTTCAATATTATTAACCTAGGTGGGCTATGTATTTTAAGCAAGCTGAAAGATCTGAAACCGGAAATATTAATCGCCATAGTTTTTGACTATGATTTATAATGTAATGGAACTGTTTTCTAGTAAAATATTTACGTGGCCATTCCAGGTCATTTTGTAAATTATTTGTGTAGAAGTTGTAAGGGATTGAACAGGTTGTGGGGAGGATAGTGGAGGGGCATATTTTATACATTGGAATTGTCACGCTATTTCTAAGATGGGTGTTAATATTAAATACCAATTCAGGATGGCTTAGGGTCATTTCTTTAAGGTTTTTGGTGTAATTATGCTTGTTGCCCTTTTGGTATAGTTTAGTTGTGCCGCACGTGATAGTGGTTAATTTATCTTTGCTAATATAAGATATCTAATACTGAGACATATATTTTACTGTTTTTCTTTACCATCAGGCAATACAATTATCATCGGACATAAATTTTTTGTAATAGGATGCATGTAGCTCTGTATGGGTTGTATGGCGGCATTTCATTAGAGAATACACTTACATAAACTTGATGGTTTCATAGTTGTATAGTGTGCTGTCACCCAGATATAACCGATAATAGAGTAACATATACTGAAAATGGAGTAAGAGCAAAAAATGATTTGAAAAACGTTTGCTATTGGTTGACACCTGAAGAGGAGTCTATATTAAGTTGGGAGTGACGTATAGTCAAGAAGGATTTCTGTATTGACGTACATTCCAGAAGGATTTATTCCAAGAGGATTTCTGTATGAGTCAATTCCGCAGACGGATTCCTGTGTTTATGCAATCTACGTGATAGGCGATTTTATTTTGTGCATATTAGTTTAGCTTAATCTGTTTTGTTTCGCAGAAAAAGATATACAACAGGGAAATTGGTACTCTCTATATTCAGTGAACAGAGAAATTATGGCAATAACTTTTTTATTTATATTAAAAAAATTTTGTCGCTTTTTTATCTTAATTGTATTAAAGAAAGATCCTATTAATATAGTTCGCGTCTAATCGCTTTAAAACATTATAATTTTTATTTTAAATGATGAAAAAATTAAATTCATATTATATTATTAAACTATTTGCGCACTGTTTTGAAAGAATCTTCAAGGAGTATCTTTAGATGAGATTTCTTTTACGTCCATATCAGAGGATGTCGAATTAGATAGTATGACTATAATATCAAAAAACTACCTGACTTATGGTTAGGATTGGTCTTGGATGGTGATCAGAAGGGCCTAGCAATCTTAAAGACTCGTGCTAGGGAGTACCTAAAAATCCTCATGCCATAGGTCCAAGGTTTGATCTGTAGTTAATATCTCCTTAATTATAGAATTTAGAAAAAAAAAATGTAATCGGAAAGGAAGCTTAAAATTACACATGATACACATGCAAATTTTATATGCAGGATTAAATGCACAGTAAGCTTTGAAATGTAATCATAAAGACACTTAAAATCTGCACACTGTTGTCACATGATTTGGAAAAGAGGTATTTTTTTTCAAGGGGACTAGAATAAGTCTAGAATAGGGAGAAAGTTGGGTAAGTGTAAAAAATTAATTAAACAAGATGATGAACAGTAATAATGAAAAGAGTTGGTGAAAACTACGTCAAACATAAGAATTACAAATACATGCGAAATTACAGAAGAATTGCTAGCCCAAAATATTACCAGTATATGAAGGAAGATTACATCTAGGAAGAAATTAGTTTAGAATAAACAGGTAGTAATTACTGGTTACTAAATAAATATACAGGAATGCTAACAAAATATTACCTCGGATTATCACAAATTGGTGATATTAAGAATAGTCGCTATATTATGCTATTTGTAGAACAAGTAGCTAAGCATTAGCAGTTAAAACGCAGGGAAATGGAAGAAAAAGAGAAATTAAATCTACCCTGGAAATTAGACTGGATAAAGGAATATGGAAATTAAGAGGAAATATCAATATCTTGCATTTAAAATGGAGGAAGTTATCTTACTAAGTACGAACTTGCTATATATAGAGAAGGGTGGAAAATGGGGATCCACTTGTTGCATGTAAATAGGGAGAAGGAAAACTAAACACTCAGAAAATTCTATAGAGTGGTTAAAGAGCTGCAAAGAACGCCAGCTAATCATTGTTACACCAAATGGTTTATATGAATTTGTAAATGATGAAATTAAAGGAGTTATATTCTTCACTTCAAGTATTAAAATTATTCAAATGGCCAATAAGTTAAAAGAAATATTTTCAACAGCCAAACCAATTAGAGGTACACAAAGTTTTCACAAAATTGCTCCTAGTAATAAAAACCAATTGAACGCTCATATTACTTCAGGTTCGCATGCAATGTAATGGAATACCCCTCCATTAATTTTGTGAATACTTTACAAAACGAAGTTATGAAGGAAAACTGGATAGGAATGATAATGGAATGCAGTGATATCTATAATGATCTATATAAATTACTCTTCCTGAATTCAACATAGAACAAGCACCACGCTACTGCTTATTTCCCATGAAAAGAGGACACATTGTGGATAAAACAGGACAAATGTTTTGTGCGGTAATTTTAAAAATCGCCGAATACACCTGGTCCCTTGAACTTAAAAAATTGTTTATCTTTTTTTAAACAATTGACAATACAGGCAGCATTAATGAAATGAAAGCCTAAGGAACCAGAAAAGCAGAATTAGAACTAGATAGGCATTAAATAAAATGAGTTAAACAGATGTTGTTACCCGAACATTGAAGGAACGGTGTTAAGTTTGGTTAAACAGTATATTTAGTATTTTATGACACATGCATGGCTAGCATAGACTAGGGACATTTTGTTTATAAATATTTAAATAAGTAATAAAACCCTCTTCTATTAGCATATTCTCTCCTAAAATCATTTGTATTATTTGAGATAGAATAATGAATGGAAGTTCCATGAACCCATATCTTAAAATTTCTTCCTTTCACCCAAGCAACGACAACAATCTTAAAAATGCACCCCACAACTTCACAACTGCTTTTTTAACTATTATAGACCAAAAACTATACAAGAATGAACTAGGAGCTACACATCAGCTATAAAACCTAGGTATATACTTCTAAGCATTACCTACTATCTCTTTATTTTAGTTTTATTTAGGACATATAAAAACTACTTAGCTACTATATTTGCTATATACAGTATCTTTTATTTATTAGCTTTTAGCGGAATCTTATATTTGTGTCTCCATAGTATAAGTGACCAGAATTCGTCACATAAAAAATTACAATAAGGCCTCACTTCAGATTCAATAGCTGTCCTAATTTGTCGTGGCTTGTAGAAATCAAACACTTTTTATATATATCAAAACATGATAAGGGTTTGAACGTAAAATTGTCTATTTCTTAATTTCTTTTCAAATATTTTCACTACTCCAACCTATCCTCTATTTCATCTTACCTTTCTAACGCACCAAATCAATTTTACCCTCAAATCAGTTCGAGATAGTGCTAACTGTACAATGCCACAAAGGCTGAGTACTTTTACGCGGCTATCGCAAGAACTACTCAACACGAGCATAATTCTTGAAAACAAACAAATTCGCGTAATTTATTTTGTATATTAATTTTTTTAGTCATAGTATAAGAGAGCATCACAGGTAATTTATGATTGGGCAGTCGGGCAACGCGGCTTCCACGATATATTATACTATATATATATAATATAATATTATATACTATATATATATAGTATATATTATATATATATATATAATATTATATAATATATATAATATAATATATTATAATATATATATCATATATAATATATATATATATATTATATATATATATACTAGATTGCTGGAAGCGGGCGGTCTCTCTGTGGAAGTTGGAAAAGAACATCTATACAGAGCTAAACTACAGAGCTGAACTACAAAGTTACAGAGTAGAGCCGAACACACCGCCCTATGTTTAAGATGTGGTTGTAGTTTCGTGGAACTAAGCCAGGCCACCAAGCCGCACGCAATATATCACTTTCTTCAAAATACGCAACAAGCACGTTAGCTGCCTTCTAGCAGAATTAGTACAAAAATAATAGCAAAATTACAAATATTATACTTAAAAACAAGCAAACTGAATGCTAATCTAAACTTAATTAACCCAAAAACAAAGTGACGTCTTACGATAAAGGGCAGAACCGATTAAAGTAACAATTTTTAGGTATCAGAGCAAAGTTAGGAGAACCTAGACTAGTCCGGAGGCCTAACGGCTGAGGTTTAGAATAGCGTGCAACGAAAAGCGCATTAGATTGGAATAGCGTATCAAAAAGACATGCCTAAAAATCTAGTAGGAAAACAAGCGAAGTGCTTCATGCACTGCCAGCATGTAAATCGCAGTACAGCTCTAAAGTCAGCAGTTCAAGCAATTAGCCAAACTTAGGGGTCAGGGCTAGAGCAGTAAGGAGAAAAACTACGGGCTGGAGCAAGATATAAGAGCCGATGCTGATATCCCTTAAGTATAAGTTGTGTGGGAAATAACACTCTGAGACTAGGCCGTTAATTTCCGGCACATACAACCCTAGCGGACGTAAACGTCTTACCATAGCATTTGGAGTGAGGCTAAAACTGGCTGATACGTAGTGCAGGGTGAAACAAGCCCAAACAAATGTTAGAATCAGACAAACTGCTTACACATTATCTTAGCGACAATATATAGTAAACTACGAGAGTCGCATAGATCGCGGATACGTTCTTACCATATCTAACCTAGCGACGTTAAACGTCTACGATCAGCCAGTTTGGCGAGTGAGCGCTCAACTGGTGATAGTAGTGCAGAGGTGAACAGCCCCAAAAAGTTAGAATTACGACAACTTGTTCTACACACATATCTTCAGCGAAATATAAGTAAATAGAGGCGCACTAATCGTCTCATTTACCTATATCTAACCCCTAGCGAACGTAAACCGTTACATAGCAGTTTGGAAGTAGGCTAAGCCTCTGGGTGCATCCGTAGACGCAGAGGCGTGAAAGCAGCACCAAATCTCTCTTCTCGTCTCTCATCTCTCTCTTCTCTCCTCTCTCTCTCTCTCTCTCTCTCTCTTCTCTCTCTCTCATCTCTCTCTCTCTCCTTCCTCTATCTCTCTCAGGCCAGTCACAAAGAAGATTACAACTAACCTAGGCAATTTCTGTGAGTATATGTGCCTGTTGTGAAGACTCATACCAAATGTAAATGCTGCTTTATGCAATGAATACTTATCGGGGAGGATTCCTTTTCTGCCCCTGTGTATGCCATATCATTCAAAACAGCCTCTCTCAACAATAATAATCTTTTGTACTGATTGAACTCATATCAAAGTACATGCTGCTTTAGCAATGCTTTACCGGGGGAACTCCTCTTTCTTGCCTGTGTATGCATATTACATAAGCAACAGCCTCTCTTCAAACTAATCAATATTCTGTACACTCTCCACATAAAGTTCCATGTTCTGTCAGGATTCTTCCTGAGAATCATGGTTCATATGTGGAATAGTAATAACTTAGGCAATGCCTGCTTTAGCAAATTCTTATTACCAGAGGAGAAATCCTTTTTCTGCCTGCCTGTATGACCAATATACAGAAAACAGCCTCTCTCCAAACTGATCAATAATCATTTGTACTCATCAAAAAATTTTTTAACTTCTTAAACTTTCCAAAAAACACTTTTTATTTTTTGTTTTTTTGAAAAGGGGCTTATGTTGTTTTAGGTTTCTTTTCTTTTTTTTGTTTTTTAGGGAAATTCTTCCTCTGGCAGAATATCGATTCATGATGTGAATACAGTAAATAACTAAGCGGTTTACCCTGTTCTAATCTCTTTGTTTTTGTTCTTTTTTTAGGAACAGGTCCAACCCTCACTTGTAATTAGAAGTAGAAAAAATAAAAAATTGTTAAGACATTAACTTCTTCATATCAACCTTAAAGAAGGGTCCTAAAAGCACCCAGCTCAGCATGGTGATCCCCGAGAGTGAAGATTAGCGATTCCCAGGCGGGAATCAGGAACACCCGACTCAACTAAGGCAGGAAAACACCTGATTACCAACACGAACCCACTCCACTTTTGTACCCGTTTGTACGGTCACTTGTTTTTTTCTAACGGGTAAGACTTACCCACTTCATTGTGTTTTTTTTGCCTTATTCTATCTACTTCACAAGCTTTACTCCGACCCAGCTGCAGCCATCAAGAGCCAGCTTCGTCGAGCAGAGTATCAAACTAACGCTGTTGGACCCCTGCCTTGGTACAGTTCTGTATTTCATACAGAACATATATAATTTGTTCTACATTCTCGGCGTAGTTTTTTTATTTTTTTTTTATTGTTCTTGTCATTTTGTTTATTATTATTCAGTTATTATTATTATTATTATTATTCATTATCTATTAATTATTCATTATTATCATTCATTATGTATTATTTATATTATTCATATATAATTCTATTTAGTATTATTATTATTATCTATTATTATTATTACTTATTCATATTATTATTTTCATTATCACCCTTTGATTCGGTGGTATCCCTTGACACAAGGTGCAAGCCGCATACTTGTGTCTGTGGACTACCCTTCGTAACCTCACTCAAAAAAAACAATAATAAGTTAAAAAAAAAAAAAAAAAAAAGATTTTTAATTAGTCTTTTATATATAATAATAATATATTATATATAATAATATATATAGACTATATATATATATATATATATATATATATCTATACTTATATATATATTAATATATATATATAACTATATATAGTATATATATATATATATATAATATATATATACTATATATCATATATATATATACTAATACTATACATACTATATCACATATAAGTATTTTGGGCAATTTATATCGCAACAGCCTCATTTTAATCCTTGGTCTAGCTCCTAAGGTTGTAATTTCTTTGATTTTTCCACCATCGGTCCGTTATTAGTGCCTCCGCTCGCTCCACATCTTATTTAACTTCTTTTCTTTCCTTCACTCTGCCAACTTCTACGCCTTTCATCATGTCTACTCCCTCGCGAGCATTCCATTTGCAACCTTTCTTCGTAAAACAATTCCAGAGCTTTGGTTTTTGACCTGGCATGAGGGAGTCACGGCGCATCCACTGACCATCGAAGACGAGAAGGAGAGATATTCGGAGAGTGTTGAATCTCTACCAGAAATCTTGGCCTCCTCTCAAAAATCAGGCGATAGGTCTGGCAACAACTAAGAACTCTCACAACCCCTTATACAACACGCTCAAAACCCTCTATTATGACCGCTTGGTCACCAAGAGAGGAAAACAAATTGGAAACTCGGCTCTGGACGGCTCTCTTCACCTGGGCGACCAGAAAACCCTCGGAATGATGGTAGGGATGCGGGATTTTGCTTGGCGGCACCATCCACTCTCAACCACGGGTCAAAGAGAAAATAATTCGACACCTCTTCCTCCAGAGATGCCCTGCTCGACATCACAGCGTCCTACAATCAATAAACCCGACGTTGTCCCTCACTGAGGTTTGGCCGCTACAGGAGCACAGATTCTTGCGCCCTCCCGGTGGAGCCTTTGGTCCAACACCTCTTACCGTTTCACCTTCTCATTCTCCTACCTCTTCCAAACTCTCCGCACCTCCCTCAACATCTACAACTCAACGCCACACATTCCCCACAGTAACTCTCAACCAACTTCGCCACCCTTTCCTCACCCCCTTCTTTGTTCCTCAACCGCCTCTCTGCGCTATCCCGCCTCAACCTTCCTTATTCTCACCACACCAACCTGCCTACTCTCACGCGTTCGCAGTACACACCTCCTCCATTCGGCACAGCTCTGAGAACCCGCGGTATTCGGTTCTCGGAAACTCTGGCATTGGCCGATATTAAAACGGCCCTTCTCTCCCTATACAGCGCGCCATTAATAATACACTTTTTCGCTCTCTTTTGGATCCCACCTCCTTCAACCTTGTCCTTCTCGCGGTTCCTCGTTCACCCTTCTGTTCTCCTCACGCCAGCGCCAGTATCCTCAATGGGGTACTTTTTATCACCAAGTACTGTCGGCATGGATGCCAAGAAACAATAGCGATCCTTTCCTGCCCTCCTCTATCAGGGAAAATCCAGGCAGCCAACCCGTCGATAGGGCGACGGGAGATTGCTGGTGCCTTTCTTCTTCCCCTCCTCCTACCACAGGAATTGTTCCTATCGTATCTCACGAGCCAGTAACTAAAATCTTGCCCTTCTCTGATCGACTTCCGGCGCAGCCTTTCGATTTACTGTACCACACAACCCTTCTCAAGACTCGCGCATAATCCCGCTTTCAGGCCGTCACCTCTTTCGCTGCTACATGGCTCTTCCATCTCCGGTTATATGGAGAAGCGTTTATGTACGTTGGATTCTGGTTCTCTCGCCGCCAGTTCCGGGGTTTTCTCGTCGTGAGAGTGACACAGCCCATCTCGGCGCTTGGACTTTTTGTCCCATCTTCAATCTATTATGGTAGACCTTCGCTAATAGGCGTCCTAGTTGACGTGATAACTGCTTCATTTCACTCTCACGGTTCCTAGGTTTCTCTCAGAGCTGACAGGGGCCATTTCCGCTATCGCCCGCCTTCTTCGGTAGTGTCTCCCTTTCCTTTCTATTCCTGCAGCGACGGACTCTTCCTTCTCTCTATTGCATCCCTTGCTCTTCAAAGCACACCCCTTCTTAGCAGTTTCTGATGGAAACATCATATAGAGCCACTGGCCCACCACCTTTGTCGAAGCTCGGCGCCTACCCTCCTATAAACTCAAAGCCGCCAAAGGCCGACAGTTTGATTCACATGATTGCAACCTCTTCGGCCATTGTGCGCCCGGCCAAGAGTCTGTTGGTCCTTCTCCGGCTACACCCATGGTCCCTAGGCCACCACGCCGATTGGACGACCCCTGTGGTGAATTTTAAGAGGCTTCTTGAATTCTTGCCACACACACGGATAGGTAACCCTGCTACCGCATGATTACAAAGTTTCCACTTCCACCATATTCTTGGGCCAACACCATTTTTTCTTCCTTGGACTTAATTCGAGCCTACCATCAGAGATACGCTGCTCCGGAGCGGAACGTTTCCAAGACAGCTGTAATCACCCCTTTGGCCTCCTTTTGAGATATACAAGAATGCATTCGGTTTGACAAAACTGCAGCCCAGTCATTCAGAGGTTCATCCGATTCTATCCATCCCGTGGCCCTGTCCCTTTCCTTGGAGCATATTTCAGATGATCTTTTAGTCGCTTCCTCTCTCCTGAAGGAACTATGGGGAGCACCTACGTTGCCGTTATTTGGTCAGAAAACACGTTGAGATAGGATGCGGGAATTACGTCTCAATCCATACCAAGTGGCGTATTCGGCCGTCGTCTTCCGCTTACATTCACTTGTCACACAGTTCGGACTGAGGGCTTCATCTTTGCCCTCTTGTAACCGTGTCGCCCGGCTATCCGAGGCACTTTCCTCTTCCGCCAAAATCAAAAGCAACTTCCCGTTCAATATCTGCAAATGATCAACTATTTACACAGATTTTGAAAAATCAGGCGGCAGCCGCTCCGTAGCCCGCATCCTACCGACACATCATTCGTCCCTCAACAGGAGGCAAGCACCACTTAAAGTCGGACTGCGTCGTCCGGCAGACACGAGTCTGCTTTAGAGGTTCCAAAGACGCCCTCGCCTCCGCACTCTTTTAGTCATCCCCCACGCGACTACACGCGCACCAGCAGAGTGCAGTAGATGCCTCCGATTTCCGCTGATTGGTGCCGGTCGCCATCTCAGGCAGTTCAAAACGGGCGAACTAGTGCCCACTCTGCTTTCTTTTCACGCAAGCTCAACCCGGCCCGAAAACAAACGGCTATAGTGCCTTTTCGGACCGGGGGATTGCTTGCTATTGTACCTTGCTAGTTCGACCAATTTTCGTAGCTTTCTTGGACAGGCACGACGGAGTTCCACATCCTGACCCGACCACAAAGCCGATCACCATTTCGCAATGGACTTTCACGGCTATGAACGTCACTCCCCCGTGAAGCTCGTCATCTCGAATTCGTTTCCCCAGTTACGACAGCATTATAAGTCACATCTCCGGAGTGGATAATTCTCACGCGCGAATGCTCTTTTCTCGGACTTGAAATTAACGCTCTTTCCCCCACGAATGAGAGAGATTACTCAGCCATGGCCACGGCCACGGCGTAAGACCAATGCTGGCTATGTCCAGCAGCACTGCTTTCGCGACTGCTGCAGTGCGCTCAATCTCTCCCGCGCAGAGAGACAGAGACCTCTCTGTCGGTGACACTTCAACAGGCCACACCTCGCCCCTGTTCGTTCCAAGATTCCTGCGAAGGGCACACAGTCATTCTAGCCAATCTCCACTCGCTTTCACACCCTGCGTCCGAGGCTTCACGCAAAACTGGTAACGGCTACGTTGGTGTTGTGGTCCTAAAGTTAAACCGCCGACGTAGCGAACTGGGTCCGCGCCTATATGGCATTCGTCCAGCCTTAAAGTGCAAAGACAATACTAAAGCTCCCATTAGGCACTTTCTTGCCTCCGGTGTCAACGGTTGAGGAGAGTCCACTCGACATTGTTGGACCTCTCCCTCCTCATGGCAAGCGATATATCCTTACCTGTATTGATAGGTTCACTCGTTGGACGGAAGCTATTCCACTCTCTGTTGCTACAGCTGAATCTATTGCTAAAGCTTTCTTGTCCCATTGGGATCTCTCGGTTTGGCATTCCTCTCTCGGTCACAACGGATCAAGGTCGCGTTTTCGAATCCTTCCTTTGGAAAGATTTGATGCGCTTGCTTGGTTCTGAGAAGATCCATATAACCAGGTTTCCACCCTATCTCGAACGGGATTTGTGAAAGGTTTCACCGTCAGCTAAAGGTTTCTCTCATGGCACACCCACAACCAGAACATTGGACGGAAGCCCTCCCTTTGGTTATGCTTGGTATACGCACGGCCGTTAAGGAAGACCTTCAGTGTTCAGCTTCCGAACTCGTTTATGGCTCTACTCTCCGTCTGCCGGCGAGTTTCTTCTCTCAATCTTTCCCTCCTGCTACTGCAGACCCCACCCTGTATCTCACTCGCTTGAAACGCTGCGCCCTCTCATGGAGACCTACTCCGACCCGCCAGCAAAAGGTGCACTCTTACATTCCGAAAGATCTCTCTTCCTGTACCCATGTTAGTGAGGCATGACTCCCACCGTTCTCCCCTCCAACCCAAGTACGACGGGCCCTGTCGCGTTTACGTCGGAAGGAGAAGTTCTTTCAAAGTACAGCTTCCTACTCGTACCGAAGTAATATCAATAGATCGTCTCAACCTGCCTATTTTTGGAGGCGAAACCTTCCTGACGGTCCAAGATTCGACTTGTTTCCAAACCAATTCTGCATTTTCCATTTGGACACATCATCTTCTATTCCGTGTACCAGATTCTCCACCTCCTTCATCTCACTCCTGACTACTTCTCCTCCATTCATCTCCCTCTGACTCTCCATCTCCACCACTCCTTCCTCTTGACCCAGATCCTCTTCCTTTTCCTCCTTCTCCTCTCCCTCTACCGTCCCCTCCCATTCCACCACCTCCTGCCAGGCCTTCCACAAGTCGTACTGTAGATGTTCCACTTCCCTCTCGTATTCCTCGCCCTCTCGTCCACACTCCTGCACCTCCAACACCAGCTCCTCGTTCTCGCCCTCATCCTGGTTTGCAGCCGCCTGCGTCTAGAAACGTATCGAGCAGAGGCCGTCATTTGCGCCGGCCACTCCGCTACCGGGATTAGAGCGCCCCGGCCTCAGCTCTGCAGGGGGGTACTGTGGAAGGGTACTCTCTGTGGAAGTGGAAAGAACATCTATACAGAGCTGAACTACAGAGCTGAACTACAAAGTTACAGAGTAGAGCCGAACACGCCCTATGTTTAAGATCTGGTGGTAGTTTCGTGGAACTAAGCCACGCCACCAAGCCGCCGAATTATCACTTTTTAAAATCGCAACAGCACGTAGCTTCCTTCTAGAGAATTAGTACAAAATAATAGCAAAATTACAATATTATATTAAAATACAAGCAAATGAATGCTAATTAAATAATTAAACCCAAAAACAAGGTGAGTTTAGAATAAGGGCAGCCTATTAAGTACATTTTTAGGTTAGAGCAAAGTTAGGCGAACCTAGACTAGTCGGCGGAGCCTAAAGCTGAGGTTTAGAAATAGGTTGCAACGAAAACGCATTAGATTGAATAGCGTATCAAAAAGAATGCCTAAAATCTAGTAGGAAAACAAAGCGAAGTGTTCATGCATGCCAGTGTAAAATTCGCAGTAAGCTTAAGTAGCAGTTCAAGCAATTAGCCAAACTTAGGGGTCAGAGGCTAGAGTAAGGAGAAAACTAGGTGGAGAGATTAAGAGCCGCATGTATCCTTAAGTATAATGTGGGAAATAACAGCTCTGGGATAGGCCGTTATTTCCGCACATACTAACCCTAGCGGACGTAAACGTTACATAGCAGTTTGGAGTGAGGCTTAACTGGGTGATAGTAGCGCAGAGGTGAACAGCACCAAATCTCTTTAGAATTAGAAACTTTTACACATATCTTAGCGAAATATAGTAAATAGAGGTCGCATAGATCGGTATTTACTATATCTAACCCTAGCGGACGTAAACGTTACATAGCAGTTTGGAGTGAGGCTAAACTGGGTGATAGTAGTGCAGAGGTGAACAGCCCAAAAATGTTAGAATTAGAAACTTTTACACATATCTTAGCGAAATATAGTAAATAGAGGTCGCATAGATCGGATATTTACTAATACTACCCTACGACGTAAACGTTACATAGCAGTTTGGAGTGAGGCTAAGCTGGGTGATAGTAGCGCAGAGGTGAACAGCACCACACTCTCCTCTCTCTCTCTCTCATCTCTCTCTCCTCTCTCTCTCTCGTCTCTCTCTCTCTCTCTCTCTCTCTCTCTCTCTCTCTATCTCTCTCGCCAGTCAAAGAAGTTACAATAACCTAGGCAATTTTGTAGTATATGTGCCTGTGTGAGACTCATATCAAATGTAATGCTGCTTTATGCAAATGTATACCGGGGAGGATCCTTTTCCTGCCTGTGTATGCATATACATAAAACAGCCTCTCTCAAACTAATAATCATTTGTACTACTACTCCACATAAGCTTCATGTTCTGTAGGAATTCTTCCTGCAGAATCCTCTTTCTGCCTGTGTATGCATATACATAAAACAGCCCCTCTCAAACTAATAATCATTTGTACTACTACTCCACATAAGCTTCATGTTCTGTAGGAATTCTTCCTGCAGAATATGGTTCATATGTGGAATAGTAATAACTAGGCAATGGTGCTGCTGCTTTATGCAAATGTATACCAGGGAGAATCCTTTTTCTGCCTGTGTATGCATATACATAAAACAGCCTCTCTCAAACTAAAAATCATTTGTACTACTACTCCACATAAGCTTCATATTCTGTAGGAATTCTTCCTGCAGAATGTGATTCATATGTGGAATAGTAATAACTAGGTTTCCCTGTTCTAATTCTTTGTTTTTGTTTTTTTAGGACAGGGGTCCAACCCTCACTTGTAAATTAGAAGTAGAAAAATAAAAATTGTAAGCACATTAACTTCTCAATCAACCTTAAAGAAGCGGTCCTAAGCACCACAGCTTCAATATATATATATATATATATATATGTGGAGTAAAAAACGAAAAGAAACAATGTATATATATATATATAATATATATATATATATATTATATATATATTATATATATATATATCATATAATATATTATACTATTATATATATACTATTATATATATATGTGTGTTGTGTGTGAGCCGGGGTGGGTCCTGTACAATTGAATATATATATATAATAAGATATATATATTAGTATATATGTATTATATAGTAATATTCATATATATAATATATATATATATATATATATATATATATATATATATATATATAAATATATATATATATTATAATATATATATATATATATATATATACTATATAATATAATATATATATATATACTATAGTTTATTGTGTAACGTCGGACAAACTCTAAGCATTTCTTTGTCCTGGTCACTTTTATTACCTTAATCTAGCCTACTTTTTCGCGCTGCGTTGCACTTCCCCAAGCTAACATGTATTTATTCCTTTTATTTTTAGCCTGGGGTGTAAGTCTTATTCTGGTTTTGGACTTATCCAGCTGTGACAAGGATCAAATCTAAAAGGTATGTGTCTACACCCATAACTGAGCAACCTAAATAAAACTGTAAAATTCCATCTGGATTTTTTCATTAACCTTCTGAAGCATATAGTGGACTTCCATCTTATATATATATATATATAATATAGTTTGTATATATATATATATATATATATATATATATATATATATATATATATAGTATATATATATTATATATATATAGATATATTATATTATATATATATAATATATTATATATATATATAATATATAATGGGTGTGATCGTAAGGTCATGCTTCATCTGCTGATCATGTTGGTCAGGTCAAAGTTGGATTATGCGTGTGCGATATATGGCCAGACGTCTCTGGCGTACTTACGCCTTCTCGACCCGATACAGAATGAGGGTCTGCGGATATCACTTGGGGCGTTTCGTTCTTCGCCACAAGGAAAGTTGGAGGTTGAGCTAGGGTGCTTGCCCCTGTCTTTACGGAAGAAATATTCTCCATGCGCTCCTGTTTCTCCGTCTACAAATCCAAGCCCTCGGCTTTGACTCCTTTTTCATCGGCTGATGAGGTTCCACGTCAGCTCCTGCCTATTGCCGTTTTGCTGAGCTATTGTGGCGTTGTCTTCCGTTTTCTCCGCCTCCTTGTGGCGGGCTGTCTTTAAATTTGACTACGATGATTGTCTGCCTTATTGGTTGTTATCGCCCCCTGTGGTGTGCCTGGAGTTGTCTGCCCTATCCAAAATCTGTGACCCACCGTCTCTACTGGAAGACTTCCTATTCTGTCACATATATGGAAGCATCTACACCGACGATCAAGGGTTGGAGAGGTGGGGTAGGTGCATCAGCGGTCTTTCCGGACCTTACGTGGTTCCAATATTTCTCCCTTCTGACGCGTCACGTCATGTACGGCAAGTTAGTTGCCACTAACTTTAGCTATTATAGGATTTGACACTAGATTGCTTGGACACGTATACGATTTTTTTCTGACTCGCAGAGTGCTCTTTTGCACTACAAGATCAAACGACCAGACATCCTTTGGTTTCATTCAATCAAAGGTTTCTTATGTATGCTGCATGCAAGACACAAGTGTTTGACGTTTTGCTTGGTCCCATCTCACGTGGGTATCTTGGGGTAACGAATTGGCTGACAAAGCGGCCCATATCGCGCCGCCACCTTGCAAATTTACCGTACGACGATACTATACCTGTGGCCATCTTGCCGGAACACCTCCCAGCTGCTGATTCTGCTCCCGACTCAAAACAGGGCTTCTCGCTTAGTTGGCAGCGAAGTGTTGGCGGAGGATATCTAGGTTTGCTAAACTACGTAGCGTTAAGCCTTTCCAGGGATTTGGCCATCGTCTTTTCGGCCGGAGGTCAGGCACCAGGACGTAGGGTCTGACTCGTTTGCGAGAATTGGCCGGACTAAGTCACAAACAGCTATCTTATGGCAAGGGAGCATCCCCCTTTATTTCCTTTCTGCCGTTCCCAGTGTCTACTTTCGGTACGCCATCTTCTCGTGGATTGTGTGGCTTTTGCGGCTTCCAGAGACCGGCTTTTCCCCTTGTTACACACCATACCTTTCCAATCCCGCTTCTCATATATATTGTCTGAATCACTTCATTTCCACAATGACGCGATTTTTGCTTTTCACTTCGGGAAACTGAACTCTGCTCTATATGATTTTAATAATTTGCATCCCGTTTTCTTGCGTTCTGTTTAGGAGTTGCCCCCGTAGGTTGGTTTTTCTGACTCGGTATCGCCGCTTTTTTGTGCGCAATGGTGCTCCGTCACTCACATATATATTATATATATATATTATATATATATATATATATTATATATATTATTATATATTATATTATATATGATATATATATATATATAATATATATATAATATATATATATATATATATATATATACTATACTATATATACTATATACTATTATATGATGGGATGTGCTAAAGTAGAAAGTAAGAATGTTAACAGGGAATGGTGGGATGAAGAGGTGATGCAAGCCGTTAAAAGTAAAAAAAAAAATGATTGAATGTACTAAGAGCTAACACAATCTAATAGACTGTGGAGCTAATGTTGAAGTTTCAGAAGAAAGATGTTTGGAATTAAATAACGAGGAAAAAAGAAATACTAAAAGGTGCATACGCAGGAGGAAAAAAGAGGTAAATAAACAGTTTGGAAGGAGGATGAATGAGGATTTAAAAGGGGATATGAAGCTTTTCTGGAAGGAAGCACGAAAGGTTAAGAATGAGATATGAAATAAGGGGAATCTGCTTAGAACAATGAATAGGGATGGTGCTTTCGTAACTGATAAAATGGATGAGGGGTGTAGAGGTAGAGTAAGAAAGTTGAAGAATGGTAAATCTGCATGCATAGATAAAATTACCGGTGAAATGATAAAGAACGGAGGCGAGGTGGTGATTCATTGGATTTGGAAGTTGTGTATCAAATCGTTAATGGAAGGTATAGTTCCGAGGGATTAGAGAAGAGCAGTAATAGTAGGTACCCTTATATAAGGGTAACAGTAGTAATTATAGGGGTATTAGTTTATCGAGTGTTGTAGGAAAGATATATGCTGGTATTTTGGTTGAAAGAGTGCGTCGAGTGACTGAATAACTGATAGGTGAAGACCAAGGTGCGTTTAGGAGTGGTAGAGGATGTGTGGATCAAATATTTACATTGAAACAAATGATTAAGAAAATGAGGGAGAAGAAGAATAAATTGTTTTTAAGTTTTATGGATTTGCTACAGGCATATGATAGGATTAATAAGGAAGCTCTATAGCAGGTGTTAGTGATATATGATGTTGGTGTAGGCTTCTGATGGAATCAAAAGTATGTATGACGATAGTGAAGCGCGTGTAAGAATAAATGGTGTCGAAAATGATTGTTTTAATTTTAATAGAGGAGTGAGGCAGAGATGCGTTATGTCTCCTTGATTATTCAATTTGTATATGGATGGGGTTATGAAAGAAATAGAGGTTGGGGTGGCAGGGGATGGTGTTAGAATGATGGAGAATGGAAGAGAGTGAAGTGCCCTACCTATTATTATATGCGGATGATTTGTGTTTTCATGGCGGTAAACACTGAAGAGTGTTTGAGAGGAATAGTAGAGAGATTTGGTAGAGTGTGTGTTAAAAAGAAGGGGTTTGAAAATAAAGGTAGATAAGAGTAAGGTTATAGTTGTGAGTGAGGGCAGTCCTCGGCGTGAAGCTATGTTAGATGGTGAGCAACTGGAACAAGTACGTACGAGTTTAAATATTTAGGATATATGTTGGATGAAAAGGAAATGGATGATGCAGAGTGTAGTAGGAACGAGTTGTGAACTGGCAGTAAGCGGTGGTGGTGGCAATCTTAAATCGGTTAAACGGATGTAAAGAGACTAAGTCTTTAGTAGTCTAAGGTCTTGCATAAGAGTATGTTGTTACCTGTGTTAATGTATGGTAGTGAGACTAATGGTCTGGAATAAGAGGTATAGATCGTAACAGTTACAATAGTGAATTCAGATCGAATAATCTTAAAGGTCGTGTTAGATGTGAGAAGAATTGATAAAATGAGAAATGAACGTATTAGAGAGTTGTGTGGTGTTAAGAAAGGGATAAATGAGAGAATAAATGAAAATACGTTGAGATGGTTTGGTTATGTGGAAAGGATGGATGATAATCGCTTGGTTAAGCTGATATATAGTGGTGTGTGTGTTGGGAATCGATCGGCTGGGGACTGAAGAAAAAGTGGAATTGAGTCAGTAAAGGAAATGAGAGAAGGAGAGAAATGTGAGTTTAGCAGACGGCGAGAAGAAAGGTGGCGATTGTATAGGGAGATAATGGCGTAGTGTTTGAAGGGGTATGGTTGTGGCCAAGGGATGAACCCCATATTGACGAGATGCCATAGTGTGGATCCGTCACGGCCCCCTGAAGCTCTAGGGCGGATTTTCGGACTGCGAGGAGTTCTCACTGATAGAGTATAAGAGGGTGATTAAAGCTGACTTTTCTTTTTCGACTTGTTAATTCTTCCTTCTCCTTTTTGTTTCCAAGTGCCTTTCACGCAGCTTAACCCCCGCTTGGAGAAAGAAGGTGGATGATAATAATATATATATTATATTATATATATATATATAATATATATATTATATATATATATTATATAGTATATATATATATATATATATATATATATCAGGTTGGCGTCAAGTGACATTTTTTCAAGTACAAGGTACAAGTACTCTAGATGTTCAAAGTACAAAGTACAAGTACAAGTACTCTTAGAATTTGTTTCAAGTACAAGTACAAAGTACAAGCTACATGGTATCAAGTACAAGAACAAGTACAAGTACAAGTTACTTCTATGAAACACTTGCATATATATATATTATAAATATATATATATATATACTATATATAGTATATAATATATATATATATATAGTATATATATTATATATAATATATATTATTAATATATATATTATATATATATATAATATATATATTATATATATATATAACTCATCATATCATCACCACCCATCGTATCTCCCAGAGATGGAGGCACAGGTGGCGTAACAATATTACCGAAAACATAAATATAGTAGAAGAATATGAGCAAGTAGAGAAGAAAGCCCAGCCTTACAGCCCCCTTTAAACCAATTAGTGAGAACTCGTCGCCGAGTCAGAAAAATTCACCTTAGAGCTTCACGGGACCGCGATTGACCGTCAACTATGACCTCTCGTCAATGGGATCTTTTGGCCCAGGTGGGCTACAAACCATACTCCTCACAAAACCCACCAATTCACTCCTGTTATCGCACCTTCTTCTGCCTCTTCCAAACTCACCATTTCTCTCTTCCACGGCATTCCTTTTCTGACTCATCTCCACTTTTCTTCTGTCTCCCATCCGGGCGATTCCCAACACACTTATCAATATACATCCGTTTAACCGACAGTCTGTCATCCATCCTTTCTAGCTGACCAAACCATCTCAAACGTAACTTTCATTTATTCTCTCATTTTACCCCTTTCTCCATACCAAACAACTCTCTAATACGTTTCATTCCTCATTTTTATCATTTCTTTTTCACACCTAACACGCCACTAAGATCGTCCATCTGAACATTGTAAGTTTAGATCGTATACCTCTTATTCCAGACCATAGTCCCCACTACTACTACATTAACACGCGGCTTACAACAGACCCTCATGTACAGACCCTACGCACTTCAACACTTACGTCCCTTTACATCCCACCAACAATTTAACTGCACCAGCCACCTTAAGGCCATTCACAACTTTCCTACTACACTTCTGCATCATCCGCTCCCTTTCATTCAACACATATATCCTAATATTTAAATTCAGACACTTTTTCAGCTGTCACACCAATCTTAAACGATAACTTCAACACTGAGGCTGTCACTCACTCACAACCAATAAACCTTCAATTCTTTCTACGTTTTACTTCAAACCCACTTTCTTTCACACACACCCTACCAAATCTCATCTACTAGTCCTCTCAAACTCCTTCAGATTCGCCACACGAAAACAAATTCATCCTCATATAAATAGGTAGTGAACATCCTCCACCTCTCATCCATCTCAATAAAATCATTCTAAACATCATTCCCTTTCACCCCTACCTCTAATTCTTTCATACCTCCATCCATATACAAATTGGATAACCAAAGAGACATAACATCCCTGTCTTCACTCCGCATTAATCTCTTT
>JABUQX010054028.1:42500-47793 GCA_015478945.1 Trachelipus rathkii | reverse complement strand
GTTAAAGCATTTGTGAGAGTCAGAAGTTAACTACTACATACAAATAGTCTGTTATTACACA
Organism: Trachelipus rathkii; assembly: GCA_015478945.1. Classification (NCBI taxonomy): domain Eukaryota; kingdom Metazoa; phylum Arthropoda; class Malacostraca; order Isopoda; family Trachelipodidae; genus Trachelipus; species Trachelipus rathkii. The sequence continues at coordinate 47,732 of JABUQX010054028.1, read as the reverse complement.
CAAAGTACTCTATTCTATAAGTTAAGGATCTACCTCAGTCCACTAGTTGACTAAAGTCAAAGTTCAGTAGTCTCTTAGAGATAATATTCTAATGTAGTTAGAGACACTCACCAGCTGTTCACATCCTAGTAGAGAACAGAAGCTAGTGAGCGAATCTAGAGCATTGATCCTCACAAGTCGCTTCTAGTGGAAATCTAAGACTCGAACGACTCACGCACTAATTATTAGGTGAAGAAGGTTTTCCAAAACAAATATACACTTCTCAACGATAAATAAGCACACTCAACACATTAATATATAACTATACTATAGTTACCAATACTGGAATAATTTACAACTTAGATAATTTAGTAACAATATCGCAGATCTTAGTACTAGATATACGTATACAACAATACCACACTTAGTGTTGGTCAACACTAATAATCATCTTACCTATATATTATTTACTAGTTAATATTTGTTATTAACTTAGCGAGAGAATTATACTCAAAAAATCTACACAAAAATAAAGTTTATAAGATCTATTCCTAAATCATAATACACAAGGAGCTAAGGTGATACAATACTTAAATAAACTACAATAAACACTCAGAGTGAAAGATAATATCAACAATCAATTAAGATATACCACAAATCAATATATCAGAGTCTAGAATGAGTAGATAACTAGTTTTTAAATAATTTAATCTACAAAGAATACCAATGACTATATCCTGAAAGAACGTATGCCCTCTGACATGACCGAAATGAAGCTCAGTGCAGACAATATAATGTACAATGAGTGCATTCACAATATTCTTAACTAGAAGCTCAGTGAGGAAATACAGTAACTAACTATATGAGAGTGATACATTAGGAATAACTCAATATATACGCTAAATGCCTATAACATATTCATATACTAATAACTTCAACAAACATATTTGGCTCAGCAATTCGGAATTTCTTCACAGACATGTATATCATATATTAACACTCCTCTTTTAGATAAAAATTTAAGCATAAAATTTAGTTAACATTGATTTATAAATTTATTCATTTTTTATCATTATATCCTTTAAGTTACATAATTTATAAAAATTTAACTTTTGTACCAGCTAAAAAAACTATAGTTATATGTTATAAATTCCTTCTTAATCTCTGCTCTCTGTAACATTGTTTAAGCTAAAGACGTCCAAGCCTTACCAAAAGTTTAAAATTTTTAGGTAAAGTTTTACATCTTAGTGGAGATTTTATAAATAATATGACAAATCGAGAAACACAATATACATACCTTAATATATAAAATATTCTATATATATATTCTAATGAATAATATAGTATATAATTATATATATATATATATATATATATTATATACTATATATATATATTTATATACTAATATATATAATATATATATTATATAGGTAACAATTAACTAACTTTCGATATTATAAATATTATATGATACTATGTGTAATGTGACGAGATCATAGGGTTGTAAGAAGTGTGAACTAACAACGCATACGAAACGTACCCTATTCACACTTTTTTTCAAAACATATCTCTAACATAGTTATTTTTTACATTAACATAGTAATATTTAACATAATTTACCATAACCTAAACTTCTTTATATATTGATCAACGAATATATGTCATATGTTATCGTAACAAAGTTTTCACATCTAGGAGTATCGAGCTAATACGATAATGATAGTGAACATGAGCGTAGAGTTACTACAATATAAGCATACGACGAAGATTAATCTTTCTTTTTTTCTTCCTTTTTATCATAACTATACGCTCATCGACTCTCATGTAGAGCTTCTTTTTCTGCTTAACATATAACTATTCATACGTACCTCGCTGAGTGACATTTCTCTATCTACGTTAGAGCAGAGCAAGCTTCTCTATAGTAATTGAGTTATAGTCCTTGAGAATCACTGCCACTCACTCACTGCATACGCCTATACGAGACCAGAGCGAGCGGTGGCTCTGATGATGTAAATATTCGATTTGAGGACGAGAATCAGGGAAACCTTTTTTCTTTGGGGTATACCTTAGTGTGTTTGTTATTTATTTTTACATTCTCACCTCTTCTCTTTGTAAATGTATTTTGCTTATAATATATATAACTTTGTATTTTTTATCATTTTATTTTCTCTCCCCTCCTTGAACTAATGTTTTATAATAATATATCGTGAATTTGGTTTTAATTTCCCTTTCTCACTCTTTACAGGGACTTTTGTGAACTCTATTTTAGATAATACTGTATATAGTAGTTTTTACATCTCTCATCTCTCTATAAACTCTTGTTTATACATCATCTCTCTTGTGCCTCTTCATCTTCTTTTCATATCTCTCTCATTTCTCTTCTATACATCTCTCTCTGTTTTTTTAATAATACACTCTCTTGCAATCTCTCTACAATTTCATCTTCTCTCTATTCTTCTTCTCTTTTCTTCTTCTCTACACATCTCATACACCTCTCTTTCGTGAACTATCTCTCTCTGATCATCTCTCACTTCTCTTGAATACTCTATATATATTGATGATTAAAATCTCTACTCTGTGAGAGGATTATATTTTCTCAAGGAAAGTTATCACATTTTCTATTAGTGTTAATGATTTCTCTACAATCTTTTATTGCTTTTAAATATGGAAATACGTAACAGGTAAAGAGAAAATCGCAATAACAGTTTTTCAATTCTTCAACAACGTCATAGAGAGATACAAATCATATTATAATTACACATAATTTGGAATACGAGTGTATATTAAAATAATTAGTAAAATAATGATGATTATCTAAGTGTTCAATACCGTGTTATTCATAATTATTTTGCAACCAGTTAAATGTGTTACAATGCAGTTTATATTATCATTACTGAGATATCATAAATTTCTAATAAAATTATCAAAACCCAAGTAAAGCTTAGGATCAAAATAGCTGTGAATTGATTCCCCGCAATATAGTTGATTATTAAGAATAAAATTGATAGTATAGAAGTAGTCAATCAGATGTTGAAGATCATTCACTAATTTTGTTGGATCTTGTATTTCTGCTTCAAATCTTTTATTAACCATTTGTACTTTTGAAAGAATATATTTCAGAAAAACTTTGAGTGAATAGAGGCAATGAACATAAATGAGTGAGACAATTTTTACTTAACTTAGAAGAGAGAGGTCACTCTCAATAAATTACAGCACACTTCGTATTAGCCTAAATTATCTCTCAGATGGTAGTGTAATTCGTTTAAGTTTTAACATGTAGGCATTCGATGTAATTTGGACCTCATGATAATTATTTGAGATACTATATTGAATAGTGGATACTTTTGAAGTTATGACTTGGGAAAAAATGTGCGTTGGAGTGTTATCATATGCTGAGACAAGATACACATAAAGAACTTTTTCATTGAACACATACACGTGTGACTATAACTGAGAGCAGATCTTAGCTACATCACGATGTATGTGAAAATTCACAAGTGCTAGCCTTCGATGCAATTATGGTCTTAAAGGCTACACTTACAGTCCACGCAGTCGATATATAACATCCTTACCTATAGAATTCATTAAACGATATAAAGGTCTAACATGTATGTGTGAGTGGAATTATATAAATACTAAGTATTTCATATTTTTATTAAAATTATATTTTCAATGAATAATTTATATTCTCATTATATATAAGTATATAAAAACACTATCGGTAAATCATCAGTTATACTAGGATACTTATATTATATTTCTATATATTAATATACGTTAGGGACAGTAGAGTAATTCTAGTATAATTGATGACTAATATATATATATCATCTTCCTCAGGTTCAACACCCTTTGAAAGGATAGTATATATTATAAATATGATACCCTTAGTCAACACTAATAAACGTACTATTTCATGATTCTTATTTAATGAGTATAATTACATAGCCAGATTCATTCGCTCACTTCCAGAGTAGAATGTATAAACGTATTAGTCTCCATGTATATCATTGATAATTATTATTACATCATACCTGCAGAACCGCATTATACTGGGTCCAATACTGTTTATTATGTATGTAAATATCATAGATTATATATATATATATTTATCACTATGAGCTATATGATATATATTGAAAGTCCTCAAGTATATATATATCTATAACTAGTAACATTTATGAATTACTGTTAATTCATTATTATTATTTGAAATCTAAAGCTATTAATATATTGTATGTCAGATGTTCGTAACTAGTGAAACCTATTATATTACTCGACCTAGATAAGTTGCCCATATCTACGATATATAGGTCTCTCAATAGATGATCGTACATCACAAAGTAGCTTTATTTATATTAGTCACTATAATAACGACCAGAAGCTAGTACATATATTATCTATATAGGAACCTAATTTCTACATACTGTGATCTTCCCCAGTCACTATTATATTTCACTACGCTACTCTGATGCATATCGATATATATAGGTAACACACAACTCATTCGTATACCCAGTAGTTATAAACTCACTATATATGTATGCGATATATATACTGAATGAATTCTTCAACTAGAGATAATGAATAGGGGTCTATATATATATTATTGTAACCTAATGGATGAGATATATTATTGAAATTACCTAATACAGGTTAAAGTAACCTTTTAAGTACAGAATATATTTTTTTTTTAAAGTTCACTAGCCTCACGAGGTCAGATGAGTCATACATCTAAGTATAGTAAGTAGGATAACATTTTAGTATATAATATTTTTACCGTAATGATTCGTGAAACATAGGTATACGAACCCGCTGACTACTTGCTCCATGCTGACTATCCGTCGCTTATCTCACCGTTATTGAGCCATAAATATATTATAAATTAATATAATGTAGCAAGTGTGTGAGTCAGTTGTGTGTGGTGTATGTGATCGTGATGTAGATGAGCTGTCTAAGAGTGGTGTGTGTGGTGTGTGTTCAACAACAAAACGTAGAGATCGAGGATGATGTTCCGATTCGTATCCAGCCACACCCAAAAATATGTGGGAAATATATGACAAGATGTATAAAACAATCCTTAAAGGTAAAGCGATTCTTTCTTTCAAGCAGATGTTCGAGCGTAAACAAGGATATAGCGCACGAAAGAACCATAACGGTTCAAAAGTCTATACAACAAGCCATGTACAACTTTGTTTAAAAATGAAATCGTATCATATATTTGTATTTTCATATCTATGACTTACGAAC
>JABUQX010054028.1:0-37500 GCA_015478945.1 Trachelipus rathkii | reverse complement strand
GATGATCTGATTTTTCGAATATATATATATATTGGATACTAGATACTCAGATTTGAATCTATTTATAAAATATACATCATTTATCAACTTTCAGTATATTATGTACCAGAAGGTGCCAATGCTTACTACTTATAAGCATATTGTGAATAAAGATAATAATCATCCTTTTTATATAAAGACACCTATCCAGGACCCTCATGAGAGATATTACACTAAAAAGGTATAAATGAGACCCGTGGATATCTATATCTTAGGCAGTACTCACGTAAATGGCTGCTAGAAAATGTATACAATAATAACACACTATAAAACTGCGATCTCAGGGCTTTGGCTTAGGTGATAAGAGGATAGGGTTCCTAAATACATAGTACTACTCTCTACTGAATATTATATATACTTAGGCATGTTATATGCCTGGTATCTACATATACACTCAGCAACATAGATAGAAAGATAACTCACTTTACGGATACATAAGAGGATATATTCAGTATCTATTAGATAATACGTCATATATATTATACGGTAAACATAGTAGTTATAGGTGAGAGTGAGATATACATATACTCAGGTCTTTGCTATTTACTGTATCATTACATACGGTATTGAACTCAGCACAGAAGATAATTATATATATTAATATATATATATATATATATATATATATATATATTATATATATATATATATATAATATAATATATAATATATATATGATATATATATATATATTATACTATATTATATATATAATAATATATATATTATATATATATATATAATATATTATAATATATATATAATAATATATAATATATATATTAATATATAGTATATATATATAATAATATATATATATATAATATATAATATATATATTATATATATATATATATATAATACTATATAATATATATAGTATTGTATTATATTATCAAATTAATATTATATTTATAATATATTTACTGCATTCAAGTGCGATAATCTACATAGCGAAGAGATGATCAGCCACACTCTTTCTCCTCTCTCTTTGTAGTGATAATATAATCTCCTGTACACTATATTACTGTAAAATATTATGGTTCAGAGTCGATTCAGACTACGATGATGAGCTATATTCAGTAATACTATATTGAGTGTATTTACAGTTAAGACCATTTTCGAACATTCATTTGTATACGATCAATTTGTAACAAAATTCATCATACCGTACCTTAGATCTACGAGTGAGCGAAGCCTAGACGTAACTTAATTTGTATTTCACTAATCTAAATTGTTCATACTTCAAAAAGCAGAAGTAAATTGTTTATTTGAATTTATTATAATTGAGATAGCATGTCAACCATCACCTCCTCATTGCGAGCCATGATTTATATTGAAAAAAAAAATAATTTTTTTTATCATTATATTTTTAGTTTAGATTATAGTAATAGTTTATATCTTGATATACTAGCTGAATTAATCTCTCCGCATTCTCTCTCGTATAGAGTATTACTAAACATTTGTCATACAGAGATCTTATACTATTATAATCACGCTATGATTCATTCAACACGTATCTAGATAATCAACAAATGCGTATAGGATGAGATCTAAAATAACTTATCAATAGTAATAGTAAATATATACCAATGATCATATTATATTCTCATATATCTACTTAATAACCATAAAATCTTATCGATTAAATACCTATTATTATGTCCATTATATTATAATCCACTCCTCAAATATTTTATTCTACACACATATTTTCTGTCACAATAGATAGCTATACATATCATTAACTGAATAAGAAATGAATATAACTCAGACAGTCAAAGAACCATGACAACAATTTATTATTTAATATCTGACCTCGCGGTGAATATTGGAGTTTACTAGAACTCCTCGTCTTAAACATTACTCTATACAAAATATTCACTCTCCAAAATGTATCAAAGCGTAATAGTATAGTTATTACTTGGATATTACTCTCAATTAACATCTCAGTTGTATATTCGTCCAATTTACCATAATTATTATCTCCATAGCAATCAGTACTTTATATATCTAAGATTTATTATCCTCAATTATTAATTCACTTAATCTCTCTTATTACAAAGTAACCAGTCATCATAATTTATTACTAGCCACTGACTAGGTATAAAATTATAATTTGCAACGACATAATATCCTAACAAGCCATACTGATTACTCTGAGTATATTAAGTCTTACTATATCATTTATAATCAATAAACTTCTAGCTTACATTTAATCAATCTCCGAGTTATTAGTTAATATGTACAACTATACATTTCGTACAAAACGAATAGCTATTCACACGACTCTTATTCATAAGACAACATATAATCTCTTACTTACACTGGTACTAATATGCAATCTTAATTTACATAACATTCGTAATATTACACAGAACACAATTTTATGCCCTCACATCACCTGAGTCTGATGTCATGCATACTGTTATATACGACATATGCTATGAATGCATAAACGATAATCTAATTTTTTACATCAACTTACGCACAGATTTACTTATACACACATAAAAATCTCATAACCATCGTATCATATCTACCTATATAAATCAATAATCACCCATACATGTATAACATAAGATCAAACATTATACAGGTCTTTATATATACGCATCAATATATACATAGAATATATTATATTCAATCGAATTTCATGAATGAACAGATAAATAAATAAGTTAATATCACAGTAAGCATAATTAGTTTACTGATGGTTGTAGAAGAGCACGATATTCAGTAAATCTCTCATGTGTAAATTCTAACCACTCAACTCCTCATTCCTATATGTCAACGTTTCCCTACCTATCTCTCTCGAGCACTCCTCCTTGTACTCCATCTACTTTACGAGACTATGTAGAATCATATATGTGGCAACTCAGTCGTAAAACGTATATCTAATATGATACCAATGTATTACATTAGAGTGTGTATGATCATATAATTTCAGCTATACGATTAACAAAGTATAACATCTCAAACTTTACTACAAAACAATCTGAATAGGTTAGCAACAGCGCATTTATAGAGATGCGATTTGGCAACACTGTATGCACTACATGGAGATCACCAAGGGGGGATGCGTCCCTTGAAAGGTGTGAAGTCCCATTTAGGAGTTCATCTCGAAGGGGTGTAAGCGGGCATTACCCCTCCGAAGGAGGGTAAGGTCTCAGCCCTTCGGGCTGAGGCCGGAAACCCCCTTACCACTTCTGTGGATTCACACCGCTTGTCAAGTGGACGCATCCCCACTGGTGATCTCCATGTAGTGCATACAGTGTTGCCAAATTCGCATTCTCTATGATGGCGCTGTTGCTAAACCTATCAGATTGTTTGTAGTAAAGCTTGAAGTTGTTATACTTTGTTAATGTCTGCAGTTTATTCACATTAATGTATTCCCGGTATATGTTACGTTTGTACTATATGTTTTTAGTTCAGGAAATAATTATGTTAGCGTTTATTTCGTTGAACTGTATGATCGTTATGTTATTTTATGATGTTTGACAGTGAATTTTGGCTTGTGACACTAGAAATGATAAGAGTATTGTGTGTTGAAAGTATGTAAGATTACATTTACACTGTAAATCTGAAATTATTAGGTACTGATACATTGAGAATAATGTTATACAAGAACTTATTATATGAGCTCAACATATATGTTTATCCAAAATATGTATGGTAAGATCTCGAGACTATCGAATCTCTGAATCTCATAATGATTCGAGATAGAATCAATAAGTACTATACATACACACAGGCACAGTAGCACGACGTGGTAGTGTATAGTAGGGTAAACTGACTTGCGATGTAGGTATGGTATTGACTATTACCGATTTATACTGTATACTGTTTTAAAATCGGTAATTATATATACTATATGTCATCTAGTGATATTATATATACTATATTTTTTATTATAGTATTTCTAGGATAAAATTTATGTTATTATTTTGTGTTGTGCGTTAAAACTATTGTTATATGTGTTCAATTTATATAGTATGGCGGATTTAGATATTATAGACTCGATATAGTTATATTATGTATCAGTATATTTTATGAGTTAAATAATTAGTCAAAGTATTGTATATAGTCTATATGAGAAATAATATGTGATACGTTGAGTCAATCAATAATTATTATCAGTTATATGTAGATCTAAAGTCAGAGATTTAGCATAAACCTAATGTAGTTGTAAAAATGCCAGTTGACTCATTAATGATATATTAAGATTTAACTATTTATTTATGTTAGTACGCAGTATGCTACTAGAGTGAATTAACCAGTTTAAAAATGAAAAAGTAAAATAGAGCGTTAACGCATTTTTTACGATAGTCTATGGTATCTTTATTAATATGTTGAATTAAGTGACGATAGAGAGTGTTAATGTTTAGTTATATATATCTGACTACTGATTAATGGTTCTCAAAGTAGATATATATGTATCATAGTGTTTACTAAACAACTACTATTACAAAATCCTAATTACCTAAGTATATGCAGAGAGAGACTAATGATCCTCATAATTATCAGATAGAGAAAAGACCTCAGTATGCTAATATGAATTGAGACTGGGTTAATTCTGGATAATACTGTAGCCTAGACTGTTGATAGATATAGATATATTAGTATTATATAAAGTGTTACCATGACATATTTTTGTATAATAATTTTTTTTTTATATCCTGTTAGCACTACCTTTTGAGTATATTTAGACCAGTAGTGTGCAATTATGTTTAATGAGTATGATCTAGTGTGTGACTAGTGTGTGAGGTATGTTAGCTCGATTGTGTGTGTATTGTGAGTATATGTATTAGATGCTAGTGTATGTGACTGCATGATGCCAGTTCTTCTATATGTATGTATATATATAGAAGACATTTGATATACAAATATAAACATATTAGTGTCTATCGGAAAAATGGAATAAGTGTGATGTAGTAATCTCTACACAAGGTAAGATCTCTTATAGATGTTGGTCTACGATTTTGACTATATCCTATATGTTTAATATGTCATAATCTTCACTCACCTCTATTTTACTCTTTTATGATTACACCTGTATTCACAAGTTTCTTAAAAAACGTGATATGTTACAGTTATACATGTAGCAGTCGATAGTTACTATTATATCACCGCTGTTAACTAGCTTTTATAAACTCTAACTACATATACTTTTATCTACACTATTATTATAATATTGATAATTTTCAATTTCATCATATGAATCTTTATTTATCATACTTCAACTGTACTGGATAAATACTTATATGATCAAGTACACTATTATTTGATTGTGTCTTATGGAGAAAAAACTTTGTTTATGTTTGCAATTATTATCGTATATGAGTGACGTTAATAGTATTTATTTAGGTGTATGAGATATAGGTTATGTATATATGAAATCCTTATATTCCATGCCAACATGTTCTGGATATATCTAATGTCAACCAAATATTTCGAATTAGATACGTAATTTATTCAGTATATATATATATAATGTTCTGAGTGATATGTATAATTAGTATAAGTATGGATAAATTTTTTGTTAAATAATTACTGTATCAATGCTATAAAATTAACATAGTATATTTAAATATATATAGAGATATGTTTAGAAAAAAGTATATAATTGTAAATAGGTTACGTTTATGTATACGTCTATAGTTAGTATACTATATACTAGATGTTAAGTGTCACGGGACTTTTAGTTAATGTACAGTTTTATTCATGCTCGTAAAAGGATATATATAATAATATTTGTATTGAGTACGCATGATTTTGTACTGAGTAGTATATATATATTACATCATATATTATTTACTTAGCTACGAGGTTATCCAAATAAGTCAATTCTTATGATAATGAATACTTTATTACGTTAAGCGTATATTCGTATATTGGGTATTAGATATAATTTAGTAGTATGAAATAATTAGCCTCACAATGTTATGATATAACTTTTTAGCTTAAAAATATTACTACAGTAATTAATGTAAAATTAATATTGTTATGGTAGGAGGTATGACTGTAGTAAAGTGTGAATGAAGGTTACTGATTTAGTATGTTGTATGTGTGATAATTACTATAGTATATCAGTGTTGAGTTACATTGTTGGAAACGTTGTTATACAAAATCATATAGAGTAGTCAAGTTTGAGTATTATGCTGAGCTCACATGTTTTCAGAGTGAGAAATAACGAACCAGATATAGATTATCATAAAGGTTAATTTGGTCAACACAATTGTGTGAGAGTGATTCGAATAGATTGCGGTAGTGAAAGTGATTGTTAGAGCAAGAGATACGATCACGAATGAAGTAATACTGAGATTAAGTAGAATACGAGGAATAATACTAGAGAAATGAGAGAGTATTGTATATAACGAGATTGTGTAAGCGTGAGAGTGTAATGAAGATAAGAATATAGAAGAGAGAGATATAGCAAAATAGTGATATGAATTACGATATTGATAATGTGTAAGAGATAAGCAAAGAGTAGTAGTATTAACATGGCACTTGTTGTATAGACTTAGAGTGAGATAGCCAATATAGATGGAGTGATAGTTCGGGACGGTATTAATTCATTGTTACGCTACTTTAATGTATTGCTTGATAAAGAAAGTAATGCGCTATTACCTTTAGGTAGTTAAATATATTATAGGATGTTATAGATAGTTAATATAGAACGAGTATACTCTATATTTATTCGATAAGTATAGTACTAATTTTTCTCGCTTATGGATATGTACGATGACGATCTCATACGCATCTCTACGCTTGCTAGTTATGATATTTCTATTTATCGAGGTTAGTTTATAACGAGTTACAATACCCAAGTGACGTAATGTGTCAGTGATATATGTAATGAGATCAGGATCAATACACGATTAATAATATATAGTAGAGAGAGCACGAGATATATACCTATATTGTATATATGTATATTATTAATACAATAGTTCTATAATATATATATAAGACCCTTATTATCACTCGTATTTCAATGTATATAATTAGTAATATATATTCATCGAAATAGTATAATTATCATACGTTAGCATACTTGTATATATATATATAATATATATATAGATATTATACCTAGGTAACGATATATATAGATAATGAGAGTGTGTAGTTATCAGATGCTAGCGATGATAGTATACATACTACTGTTGATGATGATTAGATTGTGCTGTGTGTTGTGAGATCAAGATTATGAATATATGAGTAATTACTGATGATATAGTGAATGATATGATGCTGTACAGTTTCTGGTGCTGTATCAGATATAAAAGACTCAAAATCGAAATCGTAGGTTCGTACACAGTTCTATTATATAGTCGGAACGAATGATAGGTTTGAAAGAGAAAGGTGATATGGAAGAATAGTAGTAATATAGAAGGGAGAGAAATCGAAGGCTCACACAGATGGCACATAGACGTGAAGAGAGAGATGAGGGAGAGAACAAAAATATACTTGCATATGGTGTTCACGAATAATGAAGGTAGTATGAGCAAGCAAGTTGTAGAGAATATACTGAATAAGTAATTATAGAAGCGATGTATTGATATTGAGAAAATAAATAGAATGAATATAGATATAGAGATAGATAGTAATAGAGAGTGAAGTATAGGAGTATGAAGATATTAGTAAGATAGTAGAGAGTGAAATGAATAGATTAGAAGTAGAGAGAAGATAAGAGATGATATAATTAGATAATATATGAGCAGTATTAATCATGATATAATAGATACGATGAATATATATATACTTGTAAGATATAAGTAATTAGAAAGGATAGACTATATATAGACTAGATATAGTATATGATGAGAGAAATAATATGCTATGAGGATAAATGTATACTACGATGAGAATATAGATGAGTGATTAGTGATTTACCGTAAAAGAGGAGAGGAGAGATCAGTATAGAAGGATAGCAGAGGATGAGTATGAGATAAGATGCTTAAAGATAGTGAATGAGAGATATAACTGATGTAGCTAGATAGATAATGGACAGAGATAAAGTATATATATGATGAAGAGAGTAGTAATATAAAGAGTGATACAATTATCAGTGAATAGTTAATGGAGCTCACGACGAGATTAATGATAAAAATAAGACTAGACTTGTCTTGAATCATGAATATCCACATAAAGTGATGACACGACTGTATATATAAGTGTCGCGTAAAATTTTGATTATATGCAATCTATTCTATAGTAGTGCACATTTTCACAGATATGTTAATTATGGAGATAATATATAATATCAATCCTAATTCATTTATATAGAAGTTAGTGGATAATCATAGTGATAATAATCATAGTCAAATAGATAGTTACTCATATAAAAAGTATTAAAATTGAGCTGTATGTAAGGTTAATATGTCCTAATAAATGATATAAACATCTACTATACATGTAAAAATTCATTAATAAAATAAAAAAAAAGACTATACATATTGAGTTGCGGTTTATTTTTGTCGTTCTACACAAGAAAAGTAGATTATTTATTATATATGTTATTTATTATATAATAGCTTCATATTCTTTAGTGAATATTAATATAATTATATATAAAAATATGTATTTATAAAATCATTGTATTTATATCTTATTATATATATCACTCACCCTCAGCTAATAGATATTCTTATTGTATTATAAGATTGATTTATATTGTAATAGAGATGTTTATATCGATTACGATAGCTTATATGTAGAAGTTTTATAATTAATAGTATTATAATTACTCTAATAGTATATCATAGTATTTATATATCATACTACTAATGACGACACCAAGACAATAGAGTGGAGTGTGTGTATGTTCTTTTCTCGTGTGTTCAGTAATTTAACTTAATTATAATATTACAGTAAGTATGAGATTTATGATTAATAACGTAATTTAATTAATATATGCTTTAATCTTATATGCTATCACATATAAATCAAGTGCATAATAATGATTAACTTGGTTAATATCGTAGATCTTATATACCTGTTCGATATTTCTATAAAATACTTACTCACAAGATCAATATTCATGTCATTAAGAGACACCATATAATTCAACTATATCATTCATTAAGATATTATCAATTTTTAGTTCGATAATAGTATTTATGGACAACACCTTATTGAATCTTCACTACATAGCACTTTAAGGAAATCTAATGATATTATAGGCTAATATGTGATGTATCCGTCATCGAGTATAATATATTATATACTCAGATATACCATGTAACTGAGTTAGTGTACTATTATTCTATATGAGAGAGATTATATAATTAGTCATTTATGATGAGTGTCACACTAGAAATATAATCTGATAGATCAGTTAAAAGTATATAATAAGATATTTAAGTTATAAGTAATAGTTTTTAGTACCAGAATAATTCTTTTAGTAGGCATGCATCTGGAAATTTTAGCCAGAAGCTAATTGACCACTAATATTTATATTTATAATGATAGACAAAACTTTAAATATTATTATTATTAAACTTAAGAGACTTAAGTAACATATATTTCTATTATATTGACTTAGAAAATAAATTATCTCAAAAAAAATGATCTCCACAGGTTAACTAGTTATCTACACAATAGAGTCTAGTTATTATAACAAGAACATACCCTAATTTTATATCTATATAGTATATATCTTAAATGCATATAATTAATATTAATAACTAAAATAATAATAATATATCTAGAGTTAAATACATTCCTCATAATAATGATAAATATTAAATTTATATATAATAGAGGATTGAAGAGCTACTATTTATATGCGTTATAAAAAAATTAAAAATAAAAAAAATTAAAATTAACTAAATGTTAGTTTAAGAGTATAATGTAATCCAAAAAATAGTAATATCAACTTCACTTATAAGGTATAATGTTTAAGTGATTAAATTGCTAAGATTTTCATTATTAATGAGAGGGCTTACATCGTTTACCATAATTATATTATATTAATGGCAAGTATATTCATTCAAAGATAAGTTGACTCTCTCCCACAATCGGTATAGTCAAAAAGTGCATTCCATAGTCTAAAATTTAATTATATTATAAAATTTTGTATCCGTTATATTTTATAGAATTTGTGTAGAGTAAACATGGAGTGGAGAATTACAAATAAGAGAGTTTATTGATGATTGGTATAAAAATCGTGAGACCTAACCCAAACTTACCTTAAATTAACCTAACCCGTAATATTAATTGAGAGATATGCGAGTAGACGCACTATAAAATTGTCGACAATTCTTCTAAAAGTAGTCTAATCATTGAGTAATACCTTGTGTTCAGCAATCGTGAGATGATGGATAGGATTACATCTAATGTCTATTTCCTAATTGAGTATATATAAAAGTATACATATCATTAATATGACTTCACATTATATAAATAATATAAGATTGAAGAACACAAAGATAACGCAGATTTTCTTTAACTTTAATAATAAATATACCATATATACCTATTATCATTTATGAAAATTAATTTAATAAACTTAAATTGTGGGAAAGTAATTTATTATCAATATTAATAATATTAGTTATACTCTTATTAACTTTATACGTAACTAATCTTTCTCACTATAATAAAAAGCTATAGCGTAATTATTTATACATATTAAAGAATCTTTTTATTAGCAAATTAATATATTATGTTGTAGGTAGATAGGTATTAGAAATTTTTCATCTGATAGTAGTATTTTTTTAAATATATATATAATAATTATAGGTGACATAAAGAAGTACCCTCTATATGAATACTCGAGAACTATTATTATATAGGTAACATAGTATAAACTAATAAATCATATAAGGAATCTCAAGCGTTATAGAAATATATGGTTATATTATATGTAAAATAAATAATATATATATATTATTTATTTATTTATAACAAAAAAGAAATCCATAAAGTATTTAACTTTTCCAAGTATAGATTATTTGAATTATCCAAAATTTGTAAGAGTCCTGATTGTCCTTCCCCTTTTTCAGGTTATGGGTAATATTATATATATATATTTAATAATATATATATTAATATATATATTATAAATTAATATTATATTATATATATAATTATAATATTAATATATTATATATATATATATTATATATTAAAATATATTAATTTATAATATATAAATATTTATATACATATATATTATATATATATATATAATATATATATATAATATATATATTATATATAATATATAATTAAATATATTAATATTATTATATATATATATATATATATATACAAAAAAAATTCTTATTACAAGGAATTTTTAATTGTTATTATCTATCTTTCAATTAGTCTTTTGGTAGAATGAATATTAATATGGTAATTTAAAATTTTTTAATAAAACCGAAAAATGAAAAATTTATAAACTACAATATTGTAAATATTTAACCTATAAATTTTTAAGCTAATTCATAGAACGTGGTGATCATGCATTATTTGTGGGTATAGAAATGAGACAATAATCTAAGGTTAAACCAATAGTATATATATGAAAACACAACCAAATTTATTTTTTGTGCTTAGAATGATTTAGGACGCATTCGTTTAGGTCTAAAATTTTGTAAAATCTAAAAGAATTAGACATCAAGGAATGAAGAGTGTCTAAACTCAAGATTTTAAAAAACTTTGACAAATCAAAATGAAAAAACTTTATTTTTGTTCTTATGGCCAGATCCCTTACATTTAGCATAAGGACATATTAAACAAATTGGGTAGTGTTCGATTTAAAAATATCTCATTAGGCCTAAGGTACCTTACTGCTAGCAATAATTTAAAGGAGAATAATACTTTAGGGATAATTTACAAAATAATAACGGGGGTATATTGAGAAATAAAAAGGATTAACAATTAATATATAATTATATAAAATTAATACATATATATTTATATTTATCTAAATAATAAATTAAAATCTTAGATTGAGGGAAGGACATGGTGAAACGCGTGCCGTATTCTGGTCTTGCGTTTTTCTTTCTTATCTATATACCTTCGACTTTGCCCTCTCTTCACTAAGATCCGCATCAGCTTTTCTCACGTATTTCTCTTCTGGAAGTTAAACACCAACTTAGAAGTTCTTCAGCCTCATCACATTTGTTTTTTTTCACATAGTAGCTCCGCTTTAAAAACCCACAGAGTCTTTTTTAGATTATTTTGCAATTCTTCTTACAAAAGTTAATATTTTCTCAAATTTTATCCACATGCAGGTATAACATAACACTGAAGAACAGAAGATGAAATATAAATAAATTAGAATTATTAACAAAAGATAAATAATTCAAATATATATAATATAAATACCCTCTAATAAATATCACAACCATAACCCTTTTAACCAACACTACGGGAATTATTATTATATAAATAATAATATAAATAATAACTTATATTTTCGAGAAAAAAAAAATACTATTATTAATAATATTAATAGCACTTAAATAAACCTAATAAGTTTATTTAATTCCCTCATATAAAGAATTACTCGTATTACATAAACCCCATAACTTAGTTATTATAAAACATTATATAATATACATTGGAGCGTAATGGTAAATTCAACAGCGCTCAATAACGATGCAACCCCTGAAACCACTGAAATAATTTGCCATTGACGTCTAGGTTTTTACTATAACATCACATTTAGCCTCTAAAGACGCTTGTGAGTTTTTGTTAAGCACAAATAAACCGGATGAAAAAAAATAAAACCCGGTCTTATTAATTTCCCCACTTGTCTTTCACCTTCATCTGGAGCTGATCTTCCCAAATAGTGCTCGAGTAACTACTATGATCGTTTACACTTAGTCCACTTCCTACGTCTCCATTATATTAGATTTTATATAAACAAATAAACGTGTTTAATAATTGTTCTCTATACCACCCCCCTGTCAGAAAACATTCAAATGAATACAAACTATGATTAAATTTAAGTATTTTATTAACCATTTAAACGAGGTAAAATAAATATCAATAAAATATAATTGATAATAATTTTACCTAATTATCATACTAAACAAGTAAAAATCTAAATTGCAGTAAAATTATATTTATTTAAACTAGAAATATTATATTTCATAAATAAAACCGATTATAAATTATTATTAATACACTTTTTCTCTATTTTTTTATAAAATAATATAATATTAATTTACATTTAATAATATAATACCCATATGCTGTGTAGTGATTTATTATCTCACTCTCTTACATATATTTTTTCAAATATTTATTTATTATTTATTAAATAAGCAGTGAGTATATGATCCTATATTATATGAGTATATAAAACCTATCACTTTCTAATGGGTTCCTTCGTTAAAAAAAATTAAAGAAAAAAATAGTTGTACAAACTGAATTATTTAATATATACCCATGATAACGTATAAAGATAAAAAATAAATATAAAAATATATAAATAATTATTGATAATAATAACTGAGAAAATATAAATACTCGATGACGTACTACTTAGTATTCTTATAACAAACCTCAGACGATTAATCCATACGTATGTTAAACCTAAGTTTGGGGTAATTCATTACTTAACTGAGAAGGCGCGCCAACCATATAAAAAATATATACTTTAATATTGACAATGATACCCAACCCAAAAAATAGATTCACCCAGAAATAATTAAAGTAATATCGTTACCCTTTTTTGTTCAGTGTTATTTGGTTGTTTTAGCAACTAGAGAAATACGCATTAACGAAGATCTTCAAGAGCTAGGGCGATTTTTTAAGTTGAGATCGCTGTGAGAGCTAAAAATAAGTAAACGGAAAACATCCAAAGTCCACAATAGCATGTAGAAAAAAACGAGTTTTATGAATTGTATCAGGAAACAAACAGTATACTAAAGAGGTTATCAAATATAGCATTGAAATATAATAGTTTCTCATAGGAATTGCTTAATATACTCCAAGGGGGCTGAATATATATTCGAGTTGATGCAGGGAATCAGACGTAGAATCAATAAGGCAAGTTTTCATATCTAATTTGATAAAGAGACAGCAGCTCCAAATTGACCTTCAAAAATTAACTGAAGCAGATATTCACCATAACATAAGAATACGAAAAAAGTGTTAAATATCAACACCTTCGTTATACTCTTATTACCTCTCCGTATGATGCGTGTCTTTTATCCAAATTACAAAAAGATTACTCTGGCGATAGGCGTAAAAAAATGCTTACGGAGAAAGAAGGCGCGCGTGGTAGCTGGGATATCAAAAAGGATAGATAAAAAAACTTTGCATAAGTTCGTTTTCTGTGTTTCTTTCTCTCTTCAAGTTTTTGTTTATTTTTTCCGATTTGTTAAGAAAGCACCAGTTTCTAATCCTTATGATCTAAGAATTCAATACTGTAGACTTTCTGGTGTTTTATTTCTCATGGGATAAAACAAGACATAGAAACAAGAGAAAGGAACTAGAGGAGGTTTTGTAAGTCTCATAATTATATTAAATTCAAAAACACTATATGGTATCCCAAACTCGATTTTACAGGCTTTAATGAAAGTAGAAAGCAAGATGAAAAGAAAAGGAAGTAGAGGAATTATATATTAAAAGCTATATAATATTCAATATAAAATTGCAACGTAAAATCTAGTAGATGATAATTCCCGCTTCACTAGAAACAACATATTTTCTCACTATCAACAAGGTGTTGATTTATTTTCTTATCAAGATCGTAAGAAAGGACGAGAAAACAACTAACGATACAATTCATATAGTATTGTTAATGAGTAGCAATTTCGACGTTTTCGTAATTCTCCTTACTCCCGTCCAGAAAGGAGCTGAAAATAGGACACATCGACGTTGCAGACTAGAACCGTATTTAATATTTGAATTAATTTGGAATATTAAACTTAAAACTGTTGTGAGGTATGTTATCCGCATTTACTACTCTTTGTTACCTTACTATTCTTGTAATGAACTCATAATGCAGTTTTTTTTTCTTTCCTAACAACTTTCACCACGAACCCCTTCTTGGGGTAGAAAAGTCGCAAAAAAGGGATGGTAAACTATTAAAAAAATTGTTGCCAAAGTTGGTCGTAAACCGATTTCGGCGCCAAAAAAATGGTGTTAGACTCATTATAAGAATTTTAATACCAGAGAATGATAAAGTTAAAATCTTAGTCATTCCTACCTCTCGTTCAGGGGGGGCATAAATCATTGTGTGGGATTCTTCGGTCCAATTTGACGGGGGCCGTACGAGAATAGAAGAAGTTGATTTCTCTCTCTAATTTTTCAATGATAGATCTGACTCAGCATGATGAGAGTTTCCACTATGCGATAACAGGAGAATTATTAGTGTTCTACCAAACAATATTGAATATATTTCTGAGGAGATGGTTTTTTGGCCCAGTCACTCGCCCTAGCCAACCAGTGCTTTTTAGTGATTGTACTTTCAGAGATGTCAAACATGTGGTTGTACAAGCCAAGATCAAATTTCAAAACTATAAAAGTTCCGAGCAGCCTCCGCAATTCTTCCAGGTAGATTATATGTCGCTCAACTGGGCATATAGATAGAATTCTCCACCGTATTAGGTGGGCGGGCGCGGGTGAAAAATTCAATAGGTAATGTTAACATTGAGAGAACACCTTATTTTTTTGGGTAGTTGCAGTGCTCTCCTTGTGTTCATATTAGCTTATTCATATCACTCTTTAAAGCATTGTAAAATAGACACCCACACGCCCAGATTTGCATTGGTGGGATGTTTTGCCGCTATTCATTCACTAAAGTATTAAAAAGAATGTTGTTGTAAAGGTTCCTTTTGTATACATTTCCCATGTAAATGGTTTGCGTATGTGGTTACAGAGCCGTAGAACTAGTATTATTGATACAGGTAAGAATTATCATATTAAGGAACGGGGATGTATTTTCACAAGTTCTGGCTCGTGTAAAGCTCTTTGTAGTGAAAAGGGAAAATGTTATAGCTAAAGAATGTTACTCTCTCTCAGTTGTGTGTATACCACGAGCGATGAAATACTTCGTTGTCCGTGAATAGGTAAAGGAATCAGTGTGCGCAGTCATAATCTGATTAACGTCTTCACATTCATAAAACCCTCATACAGAGTGGAATTGGTGTTTCTTGCTGGTGTATCGATGTAAGGAGGGGTCCCCGCGAGGTTTCCAGGTCTACGTGACCAAACTACAACACTCATAAAATCGCGCGAATTTGGGTGGTATCTCTTGTCCCACTATGGTAATCTCGAAACGGTTGTGGGGCCGGGGTAGTGCGTGGAAAGCGATTCGACTAGAACAACGAGGAGAGGTGCTTGTTAAGTTCTCAGTATACTATTTATTGTCTCGTTTATTGGTGGCACACATTTTTAATCACACATTCGACCTCTGAGGATTTACAACAGCCATGGACGCGACTGGTTAAAAGAAAACATGCCCCATAGATGGAATCAGGACAAGCTTGGGCTCGCTGAAGACAGAATAATTAGTTATATACTAATTATTCAGCGCAACAAAAAAACCCTCCCTTCCCCATAAAAAAATACCTGGCTGCTCTAGATTTATAGAGCTTATATCTCAATGTGCTGCATGAAGACTCTCCATCTAGTTTTTCCTCATTGTAACAGCCTTTATGTGACGAGTCAGCTGAAGATAAAGTTGTTAATAACGATCTTTTATTGCATATACAGAAGACCATTTACATACATACTTTAACTGTGTCTCTCTATCTAATTGCTTTTTCAGTATTTTTACCTGTATTTTGTGGGTGAGAATGAGATTGGCCACCTACTACATGTCGATTTTGGCAAAAACTATCGTTTATCTCTATCGTTTTATAAAAGATGACCCTCGAAGGATAGTGAATATTTTACATTCTTTAGTACATAACTACATTCTCTCCGTCCATATCAATACTAGATACAAAAAGAAAAGGATTGAATTTATAAATTATATGTGGTACTTATAATTATCTATTTTTTGCATGATAAACACAACGCCGAAAACAATAACAAAAGTTTAACTCGTGTGGGGGTGACGGGGAGATAATCACACATCATCGTGTTACCATTAATTTCGGTATATCAAACAGCTCACGTTACTTCGAAGCAACAAGATGTGTCTGTGAAGAATAGGAAATCCGCGTAAGATCATTAAGCGTCAGCATAGTCAAGTGTTTCTATAAATAAAAACAAAAAACAAATTAAATAGACTGAGACCCAATTCGTGTTTAGTGAATTTGAAGGACCTTTCCTGTGTATAATACGATGTACATATTTAAAAACGCAAAACGCGCGGGGTCATCTCTCGTGTGTGTTAACTATTATTAACAGAGAATACCAACAAATTGAAAACAGTATATGACGAGTTCGCAAAGAGGAGTGTATAATTAAACAAGAGTGTTGAGGGCAGAAAAAAAATGATTGTTGTGCGGAGGGAAAGATAATCATACGTTAAATAATTAATACGCGCAGGGGCCAAACAAATGATCTATAATAGCAGTAGTAATGAAGGATTTATTATCTGAGACATCTCTAACGTAAAATTAAGTGCAATTGCTGAGGCATAACTCATGAAAGAATTAATTATTGAAAATCGGAAGGCCCAACTAGCGTTCATTGAGAATCCAATAAGAATATGAATAAATAAAAAATATTAGAGATTTAATTGTAAGTTCTGCTTCGACTCAATGGATTTTGGAAATTCCTTTTCTTTTTCAACCCCCCCCAATTAGAAATAGTGAAAACTCTATTACACTAGTGTGTATGGACCAGAACCCAACCGACTGAGAATATGTAGGTTATGAACTAAGTAACTTTCCAACAAATATATTAAGAGACGAAGATAGTGACAGAGAACAATGCTCTACTCACCACGCAGCATGATTTTTTATTTACACCTCATGTGTGTGCGAGAAACGAATACTGAAGCAGAGGTATTATTTTAGTGTTGTTTTCGTTCGAGTAGTTTTGGATACACAAAGCTTTACGAAAGAAAGATAAAGTATTGAAATAAAGCACAGAACAAATCAGAAAACGAAAATCTTAATAGAACCCCAAAAACAAATTGTCACAAGAGAAAGATCATCTCGACAACACTGAAAAACATGCAAATGATAGAGAAAAAAATAACTGCACTCCTCACAATAGTCTAGTTTTAGAACAATAACATGTTATTGTGTCCCACCCTCCTTTTCGTTGGCTTTGACCCGCTTTTATTTCCAAAACGAGAGTCATAAGAGTTTCTCTCTGATATCTATACGTCTGCTATCTGTGAATAAGAACGTACTTATAAGCCACACTTGGTTTTTCCCACCATTCTAACATAGTGAGCGTAAAATTAAAATGCAATTTTTGGGAGAAGGAACGATTGCCCAAAAGAATTACCTAAAGATATATTAAGTAGAAAATTATTAGATTAATATAAATATGAAGCAGAAAAAAGCGACCATGCGTGTGGGAGAGGAGAGAAAATACACCTCGCGTGCTACTATATTTAACGCCTGAGTCTCTCACGAAGTACATATAAAGAAATTTTAAAACGTGAATAAATAAAAAATTAACACATATATATACATCTCTATTGCCAGCGAGTGCGTGACTTATACGGTAAAAAAAATCGAATAAATACAGGTAAGAGAGAAACATTTAAACTTAAAAGGACATAAAAAAAACAGGTCTTTTTATCATCAACAAAACTGAGAACGACACCCGGGTTAAATGACAAAGAGATGCCATAAATTATAGACCCAAACCTTTTTTTAGGCAATGTTTATGACTCTCTAAACCTTATTATATCTAGTTTTTCAAATGGTTTAATAAATTTTCTTCATATACCAAATATTCTCAAAAACATCAATGAGATGTTATTTTATCTATACCATATTAACAAAAAGAAACATTTTTAAGCTCATATCCAAAAAGAGATTTTGAAAAAAATGTGCATGTCAATATATTTGCGTACCAAAAAATTGCACCCCCCTACACCAGTACTTGATTCTTTTCTTGTGGGCAGAACTGTTGATTATATATTAGTGAGTACAAACGGGAAATCTATATCTGTTAAACTCAAGACCTCAGTTCATTGTTTTTCCACACAAATCAATTACGTAAAAGTGTTGGTAACTTAAAAAGAATAAATTTATAATATGATTTTTGCTCATAGCATCAGATAATCACCGCCCGAGCTGTGCTTTATAATAATTCGATATTGTGTGGACACTAAAATCAAACCACTCACGAGAAGGCGCGAGTACAATAGTAAGTGCTGTGCGTGGGCCGGGCACCAAACAAATTACTGCACTGATTCACTATATATACTCGCAAGTATCTTAGTTATTAATTCCTCGAGAGATAAAATGCGAGAGCTAAAAAAAAATATTTAAACCATGAATGAAAAAAATTAATAAGAAAAAAAACTTAGTAAAAAAAAGAAAAATGATGCAGGAAAAAGTAATTTCTTAAATCAAACTTACAGTTTGAAATTTTACTAAAAACATGTGAGGCAAGATTGATAAGGTTAAAAAATATGGTTAAAAATAAATCACCACCGACGTTTACAAATAAACGATAATGTGAAAACCTGGTTCTCAGTTACGTGAATGATTATATAGTATAAAGCACGTTTAATTTTTCCAGTAAAAACGTCTAACGGTAGTTCAAAACAATCATATCTCTGTTAAATATAGTACAAGAAACAACCCAATTCCAGTGAAAGCAGTTTATTGTCACCGCATATAAGACCTCTCATAAATATAATGTCCCTAAATAACCAGATACTGAAACTGATTCTTTATCGTGACAAACTGAGTGTGAGGGAGATTGTTCCAGGGTGGTGTTTTTCTCATATTTTTCCCAGATTTAATCTATTTTTCTTGCGCGTACAGTTGGCCGTTGGGTGTAGTCATAACTCGTATAGTACAAGGAAAAATCACAAGCGTAAAGCACACTGATTGAATGTAGCTCAATGTAACCAATAAAAGAATAAAAATACACGTTCCCTCGTGTTAAACAATACAGTTAGGATATCACTACTCCATCCTCTCTCACACCCTCACCCCTCACGCGCGGGGCACACATTCCTCGCCCAACCTCACTCCGCGCGCGCCCACTTTGGACATCGAACGATGATTTATTTTTTCTCACTTCGCAAAAAGTGTAGTTCCCCCTTCCAAAACCCGCGTTATTCTCTCTCAGAAACTACTATACATAGAATCACCTCCATTTGCTCGAAGAGTTGAAGCAGGTACAGTAATATTAGAGAGGAGAATTAAAATTAGCAGAAAAAATTAACTTCAAAAAGTGAAAGTGGGTCTTTCCCGGAAATTATAGGCGTGGAAAAATAATCAAAAATGTACTTTGTTAAAAAATATATAACACAACACACACCCATTCCCAAATTAAAAGAAGTAACCAAAGACATTAGTATAGGCTCGAGATGAACATAACCATTTCTTCTATTTATACCAAAGAAGTTTCAGGAAACTATAGAATGTAAAGAGATTTTTAAAAAGAGATTTATATAACGAAAAAACAGATTGCACAACTAAAATTGAAGAACTAAAGAGAAAACGCAATATATATGAATACTTTAAAAAAGATTCAGTTAAAATTGGAACAGAAACATTTTTAGGGGCTAGTTTTGTTTTTCACGCATTGTGTCAGAATGTTTTCTATTCAAAAACCTTCACAGAGGTACACAAATATAATGTTCAAGTACTGCTTTGGTCTCACGGAGAATCTTATAGATCACCCCCAAGGCGATTGGAAAAGAAGAAAACCAATAATATCACATTGTATTGTGTTTGATTGTAACTCTAAAAAAACGACAGAAAGAAACAGAGGATCAATTTATAACAAACCTCCTTCTCGGCCAGACTTAATTCCATTTCCATTATTCTCGAGAGCCTAACACACAGAGAATCCTCGCATGCTATCACATATATCAATATTGCCAACACAGCAGCATACGCAATTACATATAGCACACCTCACTTTAAAAAGTATAAATTTGAGACTGTTAAGAATGTGGGAAAATGCAGTTTAGAAAATACGTGTAAGTGGCGAACCACCTTATTAATGGACGATGTTCTCACATAGTTAATTAAGAAAACAAGCGAAGGATAGAATTTCATGTGCAAAGAACGAAAAAGACGTCGGTAATAAGAATGTAAATATACATATACGAGCATTTGAGCAAAATAACACCCACACCTCACCACTCCAAGGCGAAGGAAAAACCCCCAGGGATTGGCGGGGGCCCCCCTAAGGGGAAATTTCCTTTGGGCGAAGAGGAAAGGGATTTTCAATCCCCGAAGGGTTGGGGCCAAGGCGGTGTGTTTGTCGCACTCTCAGCGCTCCACAGATAGAGAGAATATAGAGGAAACAGCAATGAGCGGGGTGCCAACGATTTTTTTTATCACCGGGCTCACACTCCTCTATTTCTGTATTTATTTTTACAGGAGAGGAAGCGACGTTAACTCAATGTGAGCGTCCTAAATAAATGTGATCTCCGCCCTCCTTGCATTTTTCTACCTATTCATTACATCCTCCTAAGCCCTAACTCAGCTTGATATTTTGGCGTGAGAACGTGAAGACGTGAGTGAATACTCGGGCTCCGGAACGTCTATACCTAAAAGACTCGAGGACCCACCTTTCTTTCAATATACATAATACTCACACTACCCTACCTTTTCTTCCCCGCGGTAGCGGTCGGTGCGAAGGCGAGACCGAATTTTAATCTCTCCCCTCCTTGGGGTTTTTTTTTCTTTTCTTTAACTTGCCTTACCTTCCAAAGGTTAGTAGTTGTGTTACGACCGAAATGGCGTGTCTCTTAGAAGTAACAGTTAAGTGTAATGCTTTATAACAAAGTCATTTGGTGTTCTGTTGTGATCTGCCTCCTGTTTTTTATTTTCAGTGGCAATTGCAAGCTAATATATCAATTAACTGTTTTTAGTGTTATAGTTCAATAGACGCATTCTGTGCGGATCGCAAATGATCTTTGTTTATTAAAACAACTTGCTATAGTCCCCTATATTTATACCTGAGTTATTAATAAGCCGGGCTGTGAATTTCAAAAATCATAATTTCGGACTATGAAATTTTAGTTCTTTCGAAGTATTTCATGATGGGGAAAGCAGTGTTTTTTTGTATCATGGGATTTTGGTGTTTGTATAGTCTAAAAAAGTGTACAATATTAATAAGACCTCAAGCGTGTTGTTGAATTAAATAGAAAAACACTGCCCTTTTTGACCGGGGAGATTGTGATCTTGTGTTATGACAAACAAAGACGTTTGGGAGTGGGCGCATCGACTCGTTATTTACACAAAGAGCTCGTGTTTTGTTTTGGTTAACCTTGGTTTTTTCCTTGCACGATGTTGAAATTTCTTCATATGTTTCAAGTGTTTGTGTTCTGCGGGTCACATAAGGATAGGTTGGAGAACTTTTTTTCTTTTTAATCGTTTCTCTCTCTCTCTTTTTCGTAAATTTCTGTCCAACGTGTTTGGTGGGGGAGGTGGATGAGTTGACTGCAAACGCTGCTACGGATATCGATGAGCTGTTAAAGATACATCTATTAGAAGATGTTGCCATAAAGAGGATGAACGACGATGATAGTTATTTCTCTTGGTAAATAGCCCCCACTTTTGATCAGCTAGGAGTGGACGAACACCCTGGAAGTATCTCATTTAAACATCAGTGCGTCCCAAATTTTCTTGTCTCTGATGTTTATTTTACAGTCGTAGTGACTATAGCTGAATTCATTGTGTTAATGATGTTTTGGACACATAAATACATTACTCTCGTAATTGCTAAGGATTATTGGTGTGATTTAAAAGGAGAGTGTTCAGTTAGAACCTTCGTCAGGTTTTTTACTTAAACGATGATACCTGGGATGAGCGATATATTAGAGAATCGTTGAGATCGCGTGAAAATTGATTGGTATAACACACTCATTACGTGGCGTGGAAGAGATTATCAGAATTCTGTGCAACGACATATTGATATGTACTACTTTTCCAAATTACTAGGGAGGTTTGGACTCGGAGAATAGTAATGATAGAATTACGCGACAGTCGAAACGACAGCCGGAGAGCCAATCTGATGCATTAAGATAATTGGATTTGGTATTATTAAATTTTATCTTGTAATATATTACGAGAGACCTACTCGTGCTTGTTATATGGTAGTGTGAAATTACGTTGGTATAATAATGAATATTTTTTATTTATCTTTGAATTATTATTTTTTTATAGAAATTTTATCCTAGCAATTATGAATTTTTTTGTGATTTTAAAATATTCGCGTCTTTATAAAATATAAATAATAGTAATAATTTATTACAGTAGGGGGCCTATTTTTTATACTGGATACAATGACTGCCGGCATTATTAATTCAAAAAATAAAGATGCCAACTTTTTAGCAATTAGTGTTTTAAAAAATAATACAAGAATGAAATAAGCCTCCTAATATGATAATATAATATTTATTTATTTTATAATATTTTTATATATATATATTATTTATTGTATATATAATATTCCTACTTTTGGGGGTGAATATATATATTATATTTGAGAGATTGGCAAAAATTTTTCGTCTTTATTTGAATTAATGAAAATTTTTGAATTTACGTCTTTTTTTTATGCAAATTGATATTTTAGTTTGAAATAATTTATGTGTTCGAATGACTCTCATAAATTTATACGCCCATAATTCATGTCTGTTGAAGTTGATATTATTATTGTATTAATAATTTATATAATATAATTATTATAAATAAAAAAAATAATATTTTTTGATTAAAAATTACGTAATTTTTAAATATGATTTGTATTTTGTCTTTATAGTATTTATTATTATTGGGTCATAATTTGTGATCGAGGTGGACTTATTATAGGATCAATAATAATTCTGAGTTAATGAACTCTGCAAAAAGTATTTTATATTTAATAAAAAAATAATTATTATTTATGTTATTGTATAATTGTTAAAAATTATAATAAAAATACACAATGATATTATGTTTTATTTAATTTAATTGGTGACTCACTGGAAATATAAAAAGTTTTTAGGGAATAAAAATAACGGGTATATCGTATTTATGATAAGCTCCCTGTTTTGGATAAACATTGTATATATTTGGAGTCAGTAGTTAACTGTGGCTAAGCAAAAATAGCGGTTGCGAAAAGTTTATGGTATATAGATTTGTATTGAAGTTAAGCTCATTTAACTTCATATTTACCTTGTGAGTTTTGGTGTAGCCTAAATGAGTTTTGGGGGTTTCACTGGCGTCCTAATACGGGCGATTATAGTTATGGTATTTTTGGTTTGTATATTTGCAGAGAATATTATTAGTGATTGCTCCAATAATATATAGATTATATACTCAGCCCACGGGCGGCACAAGAATTATTTTGTGTCATAATTACTTCTCTATATAAGCCTGTAAGATAAAAGACCACTTTATTCGGGCTCTTAACCGCGGGTGTGTGAAAAATCTCAAATGTAGGACAATCCCAGGATCACCCCCGATACTATGTGTTTTACGTTAAAAAGGGGGCACCAATATTTTGTTTGGTTAAGGGCATATTTTAAAAGGGGATATATAAAAAAGACCAACTTTATTTAGATTTTTTAATTTGAAAAGCTAAAACAAATTTGAATATTTGGTTGTTTTTTTATTTTTGTCTTTTAGAAAGATGTAAGCATTTTAGTGTTCTTCAAATACTTTTACTATTGTTAGCTCGGTTTTTTATATCTCTTTGATTTTGGTTATTATGAAAGTTAGGTAAGCTCCTCGCTCTATTTAAAGAGTAAAAAAATATATCATTGTCATACTCTTTATATTCTCGAGGTAAGTTCCGATGTTGTGCATGGGTTTTCCCGTTTCGGTGCGTTTAGTTATTACTTGTGTATTAATTTTACTCTATTTACTTCAGGAAAACGTATGGACGGTTTGAAAGGAGGAAGCGACCATAAAGAAATCTCTATTTCTTTTTTTGTGAATCTAGACTTACTCAGTGATAATTGTTTGTGGGAGTTGTGTTTTTAATATCAAGTGCAACCCGCCGAGATTGTGTGTTTTTTTTCATCGGGATCGCACTGCTCTAGGGAGTTTTATAGGCGGCCCCCATTTTCACTAGCAGCTATTACAATACATTTTCCGTAAACAAAGCTGCCATAGTTGAAAGATTACAGCGTTATCTGAGTGTAGAGAGCATGCGCGGTACGATGGGAAAAATGTCTTTATACTGGTTATTTTTTTACTATATCTGCGGGGAATTGTGTCTAAAAACCCTCACTGTTTTTGAGTGAAGATTTATTATTTTTTTCGACCGAAGGTATAAAGACTTCGCTTTTGTGATAGACTCTTTCTCCTCGCTAAATAATTTTACCAACGTGATTGTTATCTATGTGTTCATTTTACTCATATATTATAATTAACGGGATACTTTTATTAAAAAGTCAACTACCTTCCGGTAGAAAATGTCAATGAGAGAACATTTACCCCGAGTAACATTGGCGTTGTGCTGTAAATTCCCCATCCAATGATAATGATACAAATCGAAAAATATAGGAGAGAAAATAGGAAGTACAAATATTTATCTAAAATAATATATTACATATTTATATTGCTAGTTTGAGATAAAAGAGTAGAGACGAGGTTAGTTTTAGTCAGCATATCGTCGAAAACAGTTCAGAAGATTTGCAGAAAAGAGATGTTATGATAATGTCCTTGATTGAAGAACTGAGCAGAGAGAGACCGAATTTTTAAAGATTATGTCACGAAATATTAACCGAGGGAGCACTACTATAAGTAACGTGACCAGTTTAAAGCTCTATTTATCTGGAGGGATTTAGATGGTGAAAAAATATGAAAGGTTATGGTTTTTCTTACTAATTTTCAGCTGGAGAAAATAATATAAAGTACAGTCCGGGATTTGCACAACATTATCCATGAGCTATATCGTCGGAGGACGAAATTATTAATTATTTAATTCTCTGAGAGGAAAAAAATATGTAAGTTAGATCCGTCTAAGAAAAAGGGGGTGTTTCAAAATAAGGAGGATAAATATAAAGAGGGTAAAACACGGTGCACTTTGGTCGTTGTTCTTTTGTATATTTCAGATGTTGGGGGGATACGAATTTGTAGGAAAAGAATAAAAACCCTTTCGCTGCTAATATTTGTAAACACGGGGTGACTTCAGTAGCTACAAAAACCGACTAAGTAGAAGTAAGAATCATATATCACAAAGCTGATATACGGTAAAATAATAATCAATAAAGGAAGACGTCCTACAAGAAATCCTCGGAATTGTTCACTTGTGTACGTTGGGAACCCCTTTTTTTACACCCAAAAAGACCAATTTTCGTTACCTCATTCTTTCTAACCGTTTAATTAAGGGGTTCTTCAATACCAACGGGTCATGCGGGAAAATCCATTTTTTTTTTTTATTTTTTGGAAAAAATACAATTGATATATATACACAAATCTCTGCCTAAAATTATTAAGAAAAATATCAACAAAACCCGGAATTTCTCAAAATAGAACTAAAGATTTCGCAAACTCCTTATAAGACCTGATTGACGCTTTGAACTATGAGAACTTTGAGGGAACCGGCCATGTGAGTAGGGAAGTGGGAATTAATGTTTAGAACCATATTGAATATTAAAATTACGGACATGTAGAAGAAAAATATTACCACACCTCGGATGTCTTTTTTCTGTGGTAAAGAATATTCTATGATTGTTAGATATATGTGGTTTGTATATATAACGTATAAATTATAATCTTTAGTCTTAATTACAAGTAGAAGGTACCCGTTTTCTGAAAAGGACTACAACTGCCAAAAAAGGTAAATTTGATCGGAATGCATTTGTCTTGGAGCAGAGATAGTGGCACACTCACCCTCTACACCTGTGTATAGTAAAATTTGTTATTTTGTCGGAGAGAACAGCATATTTTAGATAATATCACCAGTAAGCGTGCTAATTTTTTTCTCTTAATAAAACTAAGTCTCATGGCCTTTTTATAGGGAACGGAACTCTTTGGGAAATATGTTGTAAGCTTATTTATGTTCAAGTGATTTTCGGTTCTCTTTGTACGAAATGTAACAGAAAACGTGGAGAAATTAAATGCTGTTTAGCAGATCTGAGAGGTGCAAGTAGAGTAATATGTCTTTAAGATTCTTCATATATATGGGCATATGTTTCGCTACAATAACTGCAAGATAGTATTCTGTACCTCGATGGAGTATTTCATCAAGTGTAGCGCTATGCGACCTATGAGTGTTCATAGAGATTGAAATTTATTCTATTTGTGAAGAAATATAATACGGGGCGGAGTGAGCTCATTTTAATCAGGCTACAGTATTTCACCCTTTCCCCCCAAAAAGGGTTGAATTCTCTGGAGCGAATCTTATTTTTTAATATCGGATCCTTTATCTCATTATTATAGAGCGTGAAATTAACCCAGCCCCAAAACTTTGAGATTGCTCATCTTTAGTTACTGTGTCTGTTCTTTGTGCTAAAGTTTAGGAAGGTAAGCACATTTGACTTATATATATTTTATAAAAACTTAAATAAAGAAAAATTATGTTTTTTTTGGTAAATTTTATTTTTATTGTTTTTATGGTTATTGTGTAACTCGCTCTCTATAAATGATTAGACGTTCGTGGATTTTCCATTGATGAGAAAACAAAAAAATGCATAAAATTATTTTTATGTCTTATTTAGTAACCCACACAATACAACAAGTAGGGAAAAATAGCATACTATCTGCTGGCTTTACATACGCGTTCCCCCTTTTTCGGGTTTTTAAGGAGCGTTTCTCCGAGGCATTTTCAAATACATTCGACTCTCCAGTTTCTTTGAATGGTTATCACGACTGTCTCATAGTTTTTAGTTGTTGGGTAGGACGTGTTGGATTGCTGTAAGCTTCCCAAATAGTTGTAATCTGTGTTTGAGTTCAGAGTCTCAAAAGCTTCTTTCATTCTTTTGATAATCAAAAAGAAGGGTAAAAGGCTTTATTACCTCACCGCTCTGGGGTTTTGGTTTTTTCCTCTTAATAGTAGACAACTCCTACAACTTTACCGCTTTAATTAGTGTTATAGATAGAGCATCTATAAGGTTTAGCCTGCGTTATGTGTATACACAGAAAAAATTTTTTTTTTATGAATACATTTTATTATAATAGTGTAACGATTATTAGTATGTTTCTGAGTTCAATTTGGGGGCTTGTATACATCATATGTTGTTCTAAATTCTCCGTTTTTGTATGTGTACACCGGAAAAGCTCGCCCCTTTGTTTACTGTTTAGGAGAAGGGTATAAATGTTTTCAGATTGAAAATACCAGCTATCTTATGATATGACGCTGTGAAAGAACAAATATGTTTGTTTAGTCTTGAGAATAAAACTGTTTTTATTTAGCCGTTGAAAAAAGCAACCTACTTATTAAACTGTTCGTGATTCAGAGATGTTCAAGTTATTTTGAGAAAAGGGTGACTGGGATTTTATATAAACACTAAATCGGTAATAAGATATGTATATTTTATTTCTCATTTTGTAACAATATTTTCAGTATTTTAAAAAAGGAATATAAGCCAAGGGTACTCGTCACGGTGCTATTGTGGTGCGAAATTAATACTAATACTTTCTGATATACGTGTTCTCTCATAAAAGCTTTTAAGATCTTAATAATGAAAAGGTGTTTCTAAGCTTTTCTTAGGGAGATTAGTTTAAGTGATTAGAATTTATTAAGTTTGTGTAAAAAATACATGGGGGGAGTTTATAATGATTACCCGTTTTTTTGAAGTTAGGTTCTTTTGGGGTTCTGGTTAGTTTTATAGTGTCTATCTACTGGCCAGGTTCCTATTGGTGTTTGTGTTTTCCTGATTCTATTGCCCAAAGGTCTCTTAAGTTTTTCCCATTTGGGTTTTAAGAGACGGGGCCTATTTTGTCCGACTTTGTTTGCTTTTAAATTCGGCAGCGGGTGAGACCACCCCTATACTATATATTTGTGTACGGTATATAGGAAGAGCAGGTGGTAATAGCGTCTGCGGTTTTTGGTGTTAGAAACTATTTCGACCGTAAGATATTTGCTACATAAAAATTCACATCATAAAATTTTCACGAACTTTGTGGTCTATGAGTTTTAATCGTATAAATTAACTGTAAAGCTCAATAATTAAAATAAATACTTTATGAATAACAAGAGTACTAGTAGATTAAAAAATAGAAATGTTTATAAAGCAAAATACAAAGAAAGAAAACAAATTATGATATTTTTTGTCTCAGTGTGAAGGTTTGTTTTGAAGGGGAGAGGGAAGAGAAGAACCAGGTGTTAAAGTCAAAGTACAAAGAAGGTCTTAGATCGCTCAGAAAAAGAAATTGTATAGTTAAGGATATCCATACTCTATGTCTTTGGGCATTTACTGAGCGTTCAAAGGTTAAACTATCTATATATTTTGGATTATTATAACTAGCAAGAGAGTCTGTGTGTTAAATGGTTTTTTATGTGGTAAAATCAGCTGTTGTGTGTTTGCCTTTCTTTCTCTTATGGTTGTTCTGATATTGAATGTTTATTTATTCCACTGTTGAGACAAGTATGTCGTTTGCAGCGGTGGGAAATGTGTATATAAGCTTGTAATCTCTACTCAGAATATTGAGAAAAAACTTATGCATGTATGCGCGTTTACCAACTCACACGGTTATCACGCAGTAAAGAACAAATGTTCCATCATGAAATTTTGGATTTTTTTCTGTACACATTTTTGTAAACTGCTCAAAAGGGGAAAAACCAAATGATTTATCTATAGCTATTTAAAATTATAGTCTCTGTAATCACTGACAAAACGGAGAAATTAGTTATTATACTCTCAGGGTTGTAATAAAAATTAGAAATAAACTATACTCCTGTTAAATTCGTTAGAATTCGACAATCTTCTCAACAAATTGCAATAAAAAATTTATTCAAAAAAATTCACTCATTTTTTTCTGAAAATAGCCAAGAAGCCTATAAAATTCGGAAATACAACATTGGAACAAGATACAACAAAAAAACTATAGTTCTCAGGACTCTAGGGGAGGCGCTGGGTTACTTTTAAAAAAGAGCCCTCTTGAAGATCTCGTTAAAGTATTCTCAGATTCACTTCAGGTTCAATAAACAGCTATCCATTCCAGTCTTTGCATAGTTTGTATAAGCATCATGAAAGTCTTCTTATCTACTTTTTAATGAATTAACTCAATAAAAGAAATATTTAAATATAACACAATTACACCGAATATCTTTGGAATTGTTTAAGTCTCCTTCAATACAAAACTGTTTTGGATATCACTTTAAATTTTTATTATTTTATGCAAAAAAACTAGGAATAAATCCTCATCAGTTAAAAGAATAAATACCCAAAATAAAATTACGCTAGTTTCCCAATAAGGGGATTTTTTCATTTGTAATTGGGAATACAATATAAGGTATAGTACTATACTACTAGTATATATAGTATGAGTGAGGTATATTATGTATGATGAGGGTAGTGGGTTTTATTAATTTTTTAACTTGAAATTATTTACTTTATTGAATTTTTCCTCTCCTATGATTTTAAATAAATATAATCATTTTCCAGTTAAGTATTTTATGACCTAATCTACCATTTTAGTATAACACATAGGGTGACTGAAGGTCCTTAGATAAGTCTAGAAAATATACCTGCAATAGATTTTTTCCAATTAATATATTTAGCTTTTAATTTTGGCAGTTGTGACTGCTCTTCATGTCATAATACAAAGTAATATGATTATTATATAATATACGCCAACATTTAAAATAGGAGGACTATACAAAAAAAAATTTTCCAATAAATCAATAAATTATAAATTTCGATAGTGAAATATATGGTTTCCAAGGGATATAATTTGTGTTCTACTTCCTGTAGTTTAACAGGAGAAGATTTTTTTTAAGGCTGAGGAAATTAATTTAGATCGCGTGTTGTAGACGATCTTAGAACTCTTCTCTATTTCATGTGCACTTTTAATACAATGTTGCTTTCTTTTTAAGAGGTAAGTATAGGTATGTATGTATGTATCAAAAATTTTAATAATTACTTCTAAAAATTTTAATATATATATTAATAAAAAGATCACACAAGAAAAATATTTAAGTTAAAAAATATTTTATATAATTATATTTTATTTTTTAATTTTATAAAAATATTTATTTATTTTATTTATATTCCTTGCATTATTACGTCTTCTAGTAAAAAAACCCCAGTTATTTATTTTTAGGGAAATAAATTTTTCTTTTAAAATAAATTATAAATCCAATAGTAAGGGGGGTCCATTTCCATCTAATATTAAATAACTCAAAAAAAATAAATGAAAAGGAAACCTTTTTTTCCAAATTATAAGCCAAAAATTAATTTTCACTTAAACTGTTTAATGTGTAAATAAAACATACAATTAAAAAAAATATAATATTTAAAAAATAAAAAAAATCAAACGAGATGAGAGCACTCACACCCACTCAAATAATACACCAACCCTAAACGTAGTAAAACAATACCAAAAAATGAGAGAATCAAAATAGTGAGGAAAGTACACTCCCTAAGGAAGTAGAGACCAACTCCATAAATAAATATATAAT
This sequence comes from Trachelipus rathkii, assembly GCA_015478945.1. Classification (NCBI taxonomy): domain Eukaryota; kingdom Metazoa; phylum Arthropoda; class Malacostraca; order Isopoda; family Trachelipodidae; genus Trachelipus; species Trachelipus rathkii. The sequence goes on along the minus strand of JABUQX010054028.1, from coordinate 5,826 downwards.
ATAAAATAATAATTAATGAAAAGATGATTATAATTAAGATTATAATATAAAATAAAATAACATAACTTCAATATTTAATAACCACATAATAATCATTAAATGGAGCTTATATACATGAAAATAAATCATACACACAATTATTCTTTTCCAATTACACTTTTACTACATCAATCATAAATATAATAATTATATACCCATTCTAATAATATAATTAATTAATAAAATTTTCCAGATTCCTATTATTTATTCCTTCAGTCCAATATATTTTTTCCTTATTTTTTCCCGATAAATTACATATCGATATTAAACCTACTACTTTTAGTTATATTATGCTTATTATTTCTTTTTATTACAGTCGGGGACCTCACTCACTCATAAATAATGGTGAGGGTAGGGTTCCTTTTAATCGATATAGACCCTAAAACCCCATTAATACCCGTGATAGGGGGAAAATAAAACTTATTAATATAATATAAAAATACACCCATTTTATTTCAATTAATTTCGAGTATATCATTATACCCGTGAGTAGGTACCCTTACTATTATATATTTTATAATAAAAATCAATTTAATTATTATATAAGACAATACCCTCGCACTTTTCTTACCTTTTTAGAAACCTTACATCACAACGGCTATATAAAAAAAATTCGTTTGGTTTACAATATATAGTATGGTAATATATAATATAATGTTTAATTACAAGGGGGGGCTCCAAAACCGGGGGGCTACAAAGTTAGGGTTTACCTAAGTGCACCATCGGGGGCGGAAAAGCCCCAAAAAAACTCCCTCAAGTTTTTTTTAATACCATTTATATAATTTCAAGTTTAGTTTATATTTCTAGAGGAAAAATAAATAAAAACTCAATAAAATAATATCATCTTTATTATTTTATATTCCCTTTTTCCATACTACACATATAAAAAAAACCCATAAATAATTATTCCAGTTCATAATTTATCTGACTTTATTTCGATTTTTTAAAAAAAGTGGTAGGGTTTATTTAGGGTCCCCTACTTTTTTCCGTGGGGGTAGATACCTCCATACTGTCGCCAAAACTTGGAAGGGTAAATATCCAGTAATATATATATATGAACTAACCCTTATCTCTTCTCTATTTACATGTTTTTAAGGCAGGTGATATATAGTATATATAGGTATATATAGTATTTTACACGTTCCCATATCTAATATAAAACCCAAAAAAACCCCCCTTTCAATAATAAAATTTATTTTTAAAAAATACTACTCAAAATTATTACGTAAATAAAATAAATAAATATTTAATTATATAATATAAAAAATAATAACTTTAAAAAATAACAAAACAAACTAATCTCTACTATATACTACTAACAAATCTATAAAACCTATATATATATAACTAAATAACATATTATACATAGCAAAAAATTATAAATATTTAAAAATATGTTATACTTAAATTTTAAAAATTATTAAATAATAAAATTTACATATACATATTTAACATAAATTTATTATATTAATATTAATAAAATATATAAAATATAAACATAAATAAAATAAATATTAAAATATAAAAAAACAAATTAATTTAAAAATTTTAATAATAATTAAATAAATTAAATTAAATAAAAACAATATTATTATTATTAAATTTAAATAATATTTTAATTAAATTTAACTTGTTTTTTTTTTCAAAAGGGTAAAGGGATTGGAAGGTAGGGAATCGGAGGGGGGGAATAATTTTTTTTTTTCTACATAAAAGGGGGGGGCACGGGGGTTAATAGCTGATAGATGGGCGTAAGGGCCCTGAGGGGGTAGGTAGTAGTATGGAGGTATGAGTGGTAGACTACCCGGTATTAGGTCGAGTATTATTGGTAGACATGGAATTAAAGCTCCAATTTGAGGTATTATGACGCATTCGGGCACGTTGTGCTTGCGGATTGTCTGTGTGATGGGAAAAACTATAACTCGAGAAAAGGACAGTGCCGATAATTTATTATAATATATATATGTACTGTGGCTTTTTGGTAAGAGTGAACCCAGAGTGAGAAAGTTAAAATGAGCTTATATAAAAAATATATAAATAATAAACAAATATATAATACTATACTTAAATTACTAATCTCTTTTCAAATCATATTAGGTGAGGAATTTCCCAATACCACTTTCTTATTCCGACGTATTAAATTTAAAATTTTATAATACTTTAAATTATTTAATAATGTTTGATTTAATGGTGTATTGCCCCCCCAGGTAGTCAAAGGTCTATACCTGCCCCTCGGACTTTTTATTCAGTTTGTATATTTCAGGGGGCCGGATTATTCCGGATGAAGGGTGAGCTCGTGAAGTGGAGTGAAAGTTACGTATTAATAAAGTTCGGTATGAAGTTCCTAGTGTATAGATTAAGTTGGTCAAGTATAAAAAATATAAGTATTTTTCCCGGTAGTATAGGTAGTATATAAGGGTCCTGCTTTAGTCACCGGAGGGAGGGTATAAGTTCTAGTGAGTATATATATATATAGAGTATAATATTATATATAGTATATAATATATATATAGTATTATATATGTTAAATAAAGTTATAATACACGGTAGATAAGATTTGCAGCGTTTTTTTCATGTTTTCTGGAGGGGAAGAGCTTAACCCTCGGTCAGGTAAATTCAGTGAGTTAGGGTATAGATTGCTGGAGGGGGGCTACAGGGAGGTTTTAGGGTATAGTAAAGTTTTTCGAGGTATAGTATATAAAAGTCGGGTATATAAAGTGAGGGGTTCGGGATAGTATAAGTTTTATTCGGATTATATATATTATGTTTGTAGGAGGGTATAGAAAGGGGGGGCAAGGGTAAATGGGGTTTGTGTGAGGAATAGGCAAATAAAGGGTGGAACAAACTCGAAAAATAAATTATATTTTTTGATATATTATATATTATCCATCCTAGATATGTATTTAACAAATTAATTTTTATCATTCGACACGGGAGACTTTGACCTTTTTTCTAAAAATTTAAATTATAAATTTTAGTAAAAAACAATATAAGGAAAAATAAAATTTTTAAAATAAAAAACAAAATAACCAAAATAATAAAACATATAAAGGTATAGGTAATAAACCAAAAATAAATATAAATATAATTAATAAATATAAAAACCCAAAAAAATATAAAAAATAACATTAATAGTGACAAATATAAATATAAATAACTAAATCCAATGAAACCAAACAAAAAACTCTTCGGTTTATTTTTTTGTCTTTTGATTATGTTTCGTGGATAGATATTTTGAATATAAAAAGCCCTTTTTTTCGGTAGGCTTATTTATTTATTATATTCAAAATATACCTCAATATTCATATCATCTTCGACTAAATAAAGTATGCTACGTAAATTCAATATTTTTTCAAATTTTTTTACCCGTATTTTTTTAAAAGTACGTTAATATATATATTTATATAATAAAAAAAAAATAATAAAATTAAATACAAGGTAGGTACTTATAATATGAGGTAGGGCCTTATTAAGGTGAGTCATTTTCTTATTATCTGGAGGGGATTTTTGGGGGAACCCCCCCTCTCATAAATTTTAACATTACTATATATCTACTTTATACAGGGGTCACTACAACTCACATATTATAAAATAAAAAATATAATTTAAATAAGACTTTCATTTTATTCTTCTATTTTTCCTCCTAGTATATGGAAACAATACTCTTCTTTTTACCAAAGTTTATTCAAAAACAAATTAAGGTTTCGAATATATTATTTCTCGAAAATTTTTAAAAAAATAGGCATATAAAAATATCTTTTATTTTACCTTTTTGCTATTTTCTCACTTCATTTTATTTTTTCATATTAAAAGTGGGAGAATAAAATAAATTAAAATAAAAGGGGTATTAGGCTACTCACCCTACGCCCTACCTGGAGAAGGTGGTTTATTTCCTAAACATTGTCTTTTATAACTGTTAAAGGTGCTCATTTTTATCCAATAAAATTTTATTTTATAAATTAAATAAAATCAAAAAAATAATAATAAATAAGATTTTTTTAATGTATTATTTTTATATAATCTTTTATTTTAATTGAATGTAATATTATTATTTAATATAAATATATTTTATTTATTATGAATTAATTTTTTAATTTAATTATTTATAATAATTTTATATAATTAATTAAATATTAATTTGAACAATGTAAAGTATTTCACTTTAAGGACTTTAGAGGGCACGTAATGAAGTGACTTGCAATGAATTTTTACTTAAGTTTTACTTTTCAGTTTTTTTTATTTTTTTAATAATTTTGTGGGGATTATAATATTATTTATATATTTTGGGGTATATATTTTATTTAATATTTTTTAATAATAATAATAAATAAAATAATTCACTCCCCCGGGGGATATAAACTCAGCTCCGATATGAGGGGGCTTGGGGTGAAGTAGGGTAGCGGGATATATAGTGGAAGGGGCTAACCACCTATCAGCCTTGTGAACGTTATGGGTAGAAAATTTTTCTTTAGTTGAAATATGTTAAATTTTTTTATTATATATTATAGTAGATGAAAATTTCGACTTCCTGGGGGGGAAGGGAGTGAGAGTGGGGGAAGGGGGGGAGGGGAGAGGGAGGGAGTGGGGTTCAGGTATATAATTAGAAAATTAAATAACTTTACTATATATATCTCCCAAACAACATAATACCGGAAATTTAATCACAATTTTTTTAAATATTGTATATTTTTATTTTAAAGAAAACGGGTTAGTTGTTCTTACAAAAGGATATAAATATGTACTAGGGGTTTCTTCAAATAAAAATTATATTGTTAAAATCTATAATTTATTATTTAAATAAAATAAAACTTAGAAAAAATAAAAAAATCAATAAGTGACAAACTTTCATTATTCATTCAACTATAGGGCCTTTAAAGGGGGTGACTTTTAACTTTCAATAAATTTTTTAATTTTTTAGATGAGTAAATAAAGAAATTATTTATTGCTTTTACAAAATGAAATTCACCCTCAAGATATATGATAAAATAATAATATATTATAATAATATTATTAACACAGATGACTTCTTTTTTAATAAAATAATTATTATTTGGTTTAATAGTTATATAAAATTAATAATATTACTAAAATAATATTAAATAAATGAATGTTTCTTTCCCTTGTTGATAAAATTTTAGTAACATTTTTTTTGCACATTTAATTACGATATAACTGTATTATCTAATATATTCATTAAACATTTATTTATGTAAATATAAATTTTTTAACGTTCCATTTTTATTTTTTTTTTTTATTATTAGGATTTTTTTTTCTCATGTATCAAAAAACATTATTTTCTTATTTTATAATTTAATCCATATATAATTTAATTAATATTATATAAATATATTACATATTTATTTAATAATATACAAATTTATATATTATATTTATATATATAAAATTAATATTTAATATTATTTTATAATAAAATGTTACAATTTCTTATTTATAATAATTAATATATATTTTATTCTAATTTATTATTTTATATATTAATTATTACTTAATTATATATATATAAATTTATGATTAATACTTTATAATATTAAAAAATTATTATTATTATATTTCAACTTATTCTTTAATTTTATAAGTAACTTATACTCTGAAAATATATATATAAATATATATATTATATATATATATATATTAATATATATTATATTTAATTAAATATTTATATATTTATTATTTTTATATATATAATATATATTATTATTTAATATAATATTATATATATTTTTTAATTATATTAATTAATTTTAAATATAAATTTATTAATATATA
>JABUQX010054026.1:22500-43892 GCA_015478945.1 Trachelipus rathkii | reverse complement strand
CGTACTTCGTTCAGATCAGAGGCGGGTGTTTAACCTTTATGACTCACATCAACTTTTTCTTCGGTCTAACAGATGGTTGATTCCCAGCACACTCATCATTATACATTCCATATGACCAAACCATCCCAATGTACTCACGTTTATTCTCTCATTTATGCCTTTCTTCACAGCACACAACTCCCTAATGCGTTCATTCCTCACTTATCAATTTTTCTCACACCTAACACGCCCCTGATTGTCCATTTAAACACATTGTACCTCACATCTATAACACGACCAGACCATAGTTGCACTGCTATACATTAACACAGATAGCAACATACCCTCATGCAAAACCCTAGCGCACTCAAGACTAAGTCCTTTACACCCACAAAAAATTTAATTGCACCAGAATCCTTCCTACCATTTACAACTTTCCTACTACACTCTGCATCATCCGTTCCCTTTTCATACAACATATATCCTAAATATTTAACTCAGCTACTTGTTTCAGCTGCTTACCATCTAACAGCATTTCACACCGCGAACTCTCCTCACTCACTACCACAACCTTATTCTTATCTACCTTTACTTTCAAACCTCTACAAATATGTGTAATACAGTCAGTGATTTATATATGAAACAGGAAGGAAGAAAATTTGATCTTCTTTATAAATAAATGTAAGTACCAAAAATATTAATTTTCATATATATATATATATATATATATATATATATATATATATATATATATATATATATATATATATATATATATATATATATATATATATATATATATATTTTTTTCTAAATACTAACTATATATATATATATATATATATATATATATATATATATATATATATATATATATATATATATATATATATATATATATATATATATATATATATATATATATATATATAGGCTTATATGTATTTCATTAACAGCAAAATATAATTTTTAAAATCAGATATCTCAAAAACTACAATAGCTACAGGGAAAAGGAATACATTGTTGGAATGCTGGTCCAATTTTAGTGCAGAAAATGTAAAAAAAAAAAAAAAAAAAAAAAAAAAAAAAAAAAAAAAAAATCTCAAAAACTACAATAGCTACAGCGAAAAGGAATACATTTTTGGAATCCTTGTAAAATTTTAGTTAGGAAAATGTAAAAAAAAAAAAAAAATAATAATAATAAATAAATAAAATAAATATTGCCTATTTTTTTTTTTTTAGGAGCAGGGGACATAATATATATATATATTATTTTTAAAGTGTACACGGCAATGTAGAGCTCGAGCCGACAGAGGGGAACACAGGGGGACGTTTTCCCATACCCCGGGAGGGGCGGAGGAACCCCCACGACACCCAAAATACCAAAGAGCGGGGTTCCGGAGACCCTCGGAGGAAGAAATTGGTCTGCGTGTAGTTCCCCGGAAGACCGAACCCCGACTCCACTGCACCATCGGTGCGGTATACGCCCAGGGTGTCTTTAGTAAAAAAAAAAAAGCAAAATTAAATATTGTAGTTTTTGAGATTTTATTTCGGACTAAAAGTGGACCAGCATTCCAGCAATGTATTACTTTTACATGTAATATTGTAGTTTTTGATATATAAAGATAATAAGTATAAGAAATTTTTGATCTAACAATCACAAATAATATATATATATATATATATATATATATATATATATATATATATATATATATATATATATATATATATATATATATATATATATATATATATATAATATCTATATATATATTTATATATATATATAAATATATATATATATATATATATATATACTTACTTACTTACTTCTGCCCCTGGCCCACCTTAATTGGAGGGCCACACTGCTTCCAGGAAGCCGGCTGCCGCCTCTGGGCGGTTCCACAGGTCAAGGAATGAGGTTATAGAGAAATCGGTGCGGGGGGCGTCGAGAGCAGGGCACCTCAGAAGAAGGTGCTCTATTGTGTCTTGGGCATTGTGACATCTAGCGCAAGAGGGGGAGGTGATGTTGTCTAGTTTGAATCTGTATTTATAATGCATGAGCCCCGGGTGGTGACCTGATCTGCTCCGAGCGAGGTCGATTTGGCCTCTTCTGGACAGCGTTTCTTCTCTAGGGGAGAGTTTTGGAGCGGGGGTGTTTAGTAAATTGTTATTTGGGCGGTTTAGCAGGTATGTGCTGGTTAAATGTGTATGGATATGTGTAATCCATGACCTATTTGGAGGGGGAGGAGGAATTATGTTGTATGTGTTGTAATAGAATTGAGCTGGTGAAGAGGGGGTTTTTAGTTTTGGGGGGGGGGGGTGGGAGAGAATTTGGTGACAAGGGTGGGATGGATTACGTGTTTTCTGATAGAATTGAGTCCCCACCATCTCCAAGTGTGTGGAGATGGGGAGGATGGAAGTTTCATCGTGTAAATGTTGGATTGGGGTGGTTTTTGTGCAGCCTGTGATAATTCTGAGGGCTGTATTTTGAGAAATTTGTAATTTATTTGTGTTCGATTTTGAGAGTGCTGGGAACCATGCTGGTGAGGCATAGTTTAAAGTTGTTCTGAGGAGTTGTTTATAAGTTGTGGAGTGAGTGTGTGTTTTCTGTCGCTGAAGTTGTGTTGAGAGAGGGTTCGGAGGGTGTTTAGTTTTCGTTGGGTTGAGGAAGTGATTTGGTCGATGTGGGGGGAGAACGTCATGTGTGTGTCATAGGTAAGTCCTAGTATTTTTGGGGTTTTGTTTAACGGAAGGGGGTTGTTGTTCAGGGTGATTATAGGATGGAGGGAGGATTGGTGACGGTCAGTGGTTAAAAGGGTGATGGAGGATTTAAGGGGGGATGCTGTCATTCTGTTGGAGCTTAACCAATTTTCTAATAGATGTAAATATTCTTGGGTATGTTGTGTGGCTATGTTTACGTCTGGGTGTTGGGAAATAAGACTGATGTCGTCTGCGTAAGTTATAAGTTTGGTGGATTGGTGGGTTGGGGTAGGTATATCTGCTGTGAAAAAGTTAAACAAAAATGGAGAGAGAATGGCGCCCTGTGGGACGCCATTTTGTAATTTGATCGAATGGGAGAGGTTGTTTTTGTATAAGACTTTTGCGAAACGGTTGGTGAGGAAATTGGAGAGCCATTTTTTGTAATTATTTTTTAGAGGGGAATAGAGGATTTTTGAATAAGGATGTGTGTGGGGACGGTATCGAATGCTTTATTTATGTCTATTGCAGTGAGTATAGATCTATGGGAAGGGGATTGGTTGAAGCCATTAATGATGTGTTGTGTGAGGGAGGTGAGGGCTGTAGTTGTAGAGTGGTTGCTTTTGAATCCGTGTTGGAAATCTGGGAGAGTAATGGGGTTGGAAATTTTGTTTAGAATTAATTTCTCTAGCAGTTTACTAATGGAGCAAAGCAGAGAGATTGGTCGGTAGGAGATGCAGTTAGGATATTTTTTGGTTTGAGTTTTGGAATTATGAATGCTTGCTTCCAGATTGGGGGTATGTAGTTGAGCTGCCATGATTTATTAAAGATTTCTGTGATTAGGAGAATTGTTTTTTCTCCAAGGTGTTTTAAGTGTAGGTTGGATATTGAGTCTGGACCTGTCGCTGTTGAATTTTTGAGGGTTTTAATGGCTTCTATTGTCATGTTGGTTGTGAATGGGGGTATGAGGGTGTGGTCTAATTGGAGTTTTCTGAGTTGTTTTTTTATTTTCCTGTTATCGGGGTGGGTTGGTTTTCGAGAGATGTTGGCATAGTGTTTAGCGAGACTGTCTGATTGTTGTTTTGGGGAAGGGAGGGAGTTGTTGGGTAAAGATGGGGATTCGTGGGATTGTGGGGGTTGTTTTGAGAGTTGTTTAATTTTTTAATGACTTGCCAGGTTTTCTTATTGTCTAAGCGTGAGATGTTATGTTGTAAGTATTCTGAAAACTTATTGGTAGTGTTGGTGGTTATGAGGTTGGATATTTGAGTGTTTAGGTTTGTTATTTGGTTAGAAATGTGTGGGGTGTACGGGTTGAGTTTTCGAAGGGAGTTTCTTTGTTTAATGAGTTGGTTGATCTCAGGGTTGAGTTTGGGGTTGTATGATTTCCTGTGGCCTTTGGGTATATAGAGGTTTGCTGATTTAATGATTGTATTGTTTAAGTGAATAATGGAGGTGTGTAGGGAAGTTGTGTCGTGGATTGGTATTGGGTTAATATGGGTTTCTATATATATATATATATATATATATATATATATATATATATATATATATATATATATATATATATATATATATATATATATATATATATATATATATATATATATATATATATATATATATATATATATATATATATATATATATATATATATATATATATATTTTTGGGATGTTCATTCTGGCTCGGTGTGCGCCGCACACCCTATAAAATCTAATTAGTTTTTTTTAATTACACTTTAGATATAAGGGAATATCTGTTCAAATGAAGATAGTTTTGTACACAATTATTCAATAAAATATTAAAAAATTAAATGCTCTTAAACTTCCAAATAGCCTATTTTATAGAGTAGTTACCGTATCAAAAAGGAAGCTTTTCTTGTGCGCTAAAAAATTCGAACAGCTTATATCTCGTCCGTCCGTGCTATTTCACGGTCGTTCGCTCACTCTCGTTTTCTATTCTTCAAATAGCTTAAAAAGGTGCTGTTTTAATTCCGCACATGGATTTTTGAACAGAGACTTTTTTAATTTATATTTTAATGTGGTTTATATATATATATATATATATATATATATATATATATATATATATATATATATATATATATATATATATATATATATATATATATATATATATATATATATATATATATATATATATACTACTCATCAATATATATCTTATGTAAATGGTAGGAAAGAATTATATATATATATATATATATATATATATATATATATATATATATATATATATATATATATATATATATATATATATATATATATATATATATATATATATATATATATATTTATATTCTATAGCATATTTTTATTTATATATTTATATATATATAATATATATATATATATATATATATATAGCACACCCTATCCCTCAAATCAGGAAACGCCACTGATATATATATATATATATATATATATATATATATATATATATATATATATATATATATATATATATATATATATATATATATATATAGGGTTGTTGAAAAAAACATGTTTTTTATTTTTTTTTTTTTAAAAAAATGTTTTTTTTTTTTTTTTTTTTAAAATTACCTCTTTTTATGTATATTAAAGATGTTTTAAATTATACAGTATTACCAATACCCCTTCTAGGCCTAAATATTGACTATTAATACAGATTTTATATATACAGTGTATATATATATATATATATATATATATATATATATATATATATATATATATATATATATATATATATATATATATATATATATATATATATATATATATATATATATATATATATATATATATATATATATATATATGATCAAAAAAAAGGATGGTATAACAGGTGGTTTTAGGGTGTCAGGAGAAAATGAGAATGGTAGGAAGGTGATGGATTTCTGTGAGGAGAGAGAGGTGTGTGTAAGTAATACTTTCTTTAAACACAAGAGTATCCATAAGTATACTAGAGTTGGTGTAGGTAGAGATGGTATCGAAGTGAAAAGTATAATTGATTTTGTGTTGGTGAAGAAGGAGATGTTGAAGTATATGTTGGATGTTAAATCAGTGAGGTGTTTAGAAATGGGATTATCGGATCATTATGTTGTTCTATGTAAAATTAAGTTAGTGGGGACTTGGATGGAGAGGAAGGTGAAAAGGAAGAGGGTAAAATTAAGTGAGAAGTTTAGTGAACAAGGTAATAAGGATAAGTATGTAAGAACGCTCGCAAGTAAATCAGTTGAATGTGAACAAGCTGAAACTAAATAAATCTGGAAGCAATTGTTAGCAGTGCAAAAGAAGTATGTGGATGTGCTAAAGTAGGAAGTAAGAATGCGAACAGTGAGTGGTGGAATGAAGAGGTGATGCAAGCGGTTAAAAGTAAAAAAAAAAGCGTGGTTGATTGTACTAAAAGCAAATGATGAAGTTTCAAAAGAAAGATGCTTGGAATTATATAAGGAGGAAAAAAGAAATGCTAAAAGATGCGTACGTAAGAGAAAAGAAGAGGTAAATGAACAGTTTGGAAGGAGGATGAATAGGGACATACAAGGGAATAGGAAGCTCTTCTGGAAGGAAGCGCGAAAGGTTAAAAATTAGAATAAGGGGAACCTGCTCAGAATAATGAATAGGGATGGTTTTTGTAACTGATGAAATAGATGTGAGGGGAGTGTGGAAAGAACACTTCGAAAATCTGTATAATATTGGCAGTAATGAAGAGGTGATAGTGACTGTGTGTGTGGGTTTGATGGTGCAAGAAGGAATAGGTATTTTGAGGATGAGGTTATTACCAAAGAAGAGGAAATGGGTAGAGTGAGATAGTTGAAGAATGGTAAATCTGCAGGTATAGATGAAATTACTGGTGAAATGATCAAGAACGGAGGCAAGTTTCTGATTGATTGGATTTGAAGTTGTGTAATAAAGCGTTTGTGGCGGGTATAAGGATTGGAGGAGAGCAGTAGTAGTACCCTTATATAAGGGTAAGGAGATAAAGGGAACTTCAATAGAATTATAAGGGAATTAATTTATTGAGTGTTATAGGGAAAATATGTTGGTATTTTGGTCGAAGCGCCGAGTGACTGAAGGACTGATTGGTGAAGAACAAGGTGCGTCTAGGAGTAGTAGAGGATGTGTGGATCAGATCTTTACATTGAAGCAAATGATAGAGAAAATGAGGGAGAAGAAGAATAAATTGTATTTAAGTTTTATGGATTTGCAACAGGGGTATTGATAAGGATTAATAGGAAGCTCTATGGCAGGTGTACAGATTACCACCACTCACGGGCTGGGCCCTTTTCAAGGAGGGGGCAGGTGTTAGTGTTAGTGATATATAGTGTTGGTGGTAGGCTTCTGAATGGAATCAAAAGAATTTATGACGTAAGAATAAATGGTGTCAAAAGTGATTGGTTTATTATTAATAGCGGAGTGAGGCAGGGTTGTGTTATGTCTCCTTGGTTATTCAATTTGTATATGGATGGTGTTATATGAGAAAAGAATTGAAGATTGGGCGTGACAGGAAATGGGTGTTAGAATGATGGAGATGAGTGGAGGGTGCCCTACCTATTATATGCGGATGATTTGGTTTTGTGTGGCGAATTTGAAGAGTTTGAGAGAATTGGTAGAGAGATTTGGCACGGTGTGTAAAAGGAGGGGTTTGAAAGTAAACGTAGATAAGAGTAAGGTTATGGTTGTGAGTGAGGACAGTCCTCAGTGTGAAGTTATGTTAGATGGTGAACAGCTGGAACAAGTGTCTGAGTTTAAATATTTAAGGTATATGTTGGTGCCAGGAAGGTGGCTGGTGCAATAAAATCGTTGGTGAATGTATAGGGACTAAGTCTTTAGTGTGCTAGGGTCTTACATGAGGGTATGTTTTTACCTGTGTTATTGTATAGTAGTGAGACTATGGTCTGGAATAAGAAGTATAGATCTAAAGTTCAATGTGTTCAGATGGACAATCTTTGGGGCATGCTAGGTGTGAGAAGAATTGATAAAATGAGGAATGAACGTATTAGAGAGTTGTGTGGTGTGAAGAAATGGGTAACGAGAGAATAAATGAAAATATGTTGAGATGGTTTGGTCACGTGGAAAGAAAGGATGATTGATAGTCGGTTTAAGCGGATGTATAGTGGCAAGTGTGTTGTTGGAAACACGACCGGCTGGGAGATCGAAGAAAAAAAGTGGATTGAGTCAGTAAACGAATGTCTGAAGGAGAGAAATGTGAGAGTTTGGCAGAGGCGAGAATAAAGGTGCATAATAGGAGAATGGCGGGGTTTTGTGAGGGGGTATGGTTGTGGCCCACCTGGGCAAAGGATGAACACTTACACTGACGATTTACCATAGTGAGGATCCGTCGCAGTCCGTGAAGCTATAGGGTGGATTTTCTGACTGTGTCAGACGAGTCCTTACTAATTAATGGAACAGAGGGGGGGAGGGGTAAGGCTGGGCTTTGTTTTCGACTTTTGTCATATTCTTCTACTACTTTTCTTTTCCGATGCTTCTTACGCACCTTACCACCAGTCTTAGGGAGAAAAAGGTAGATGAAGAATTTATATATATATATATATATATATATATATATATATATATATATATATATAAATATATATATATATATATATATATATATATATATATATATATATATATATATATATATATATTTATATATATATATATATACACATATAAAAATATATATATATATATATATATATATATATATATATATATATATATATATATATATATATATATATATATATATATATATATATATATATATCTCTCTTCATATATATACTTATATATATATATATATATATATATATATATATATATATATATATATATATATATATATATATATATATATATATATATATATATATATATATATTAAAAATAATAATAATAATAATAATAATAATAATCAGATCATGTGAAATGTAATAATTATATGCCCTAGAGCACAAATAAAACTTTACTAAGTAATAAAATCTACTTTATATATTGCATACCTCTCTTAACATATTGTATTTACTGTATTTTAATGCTAAATACCCTAAAAAGACTTGATATATATGAAAAAAAAAGTAATTTTAAAAAAAAACAAAAAAAAACAAAAAATTTTGGCCTTTGGTCTTTTTTTAAAAAAAAACGTGTTTTTTTTTAAAAAAAAACGAACGGTTTTTTTTTAATCCCAACCCTATATATATATATATATATATATATATATATATATATATATATATATATATATATATATATATATATATATATATATATATATATATATATATATATATATATATATATATATATATATATATATATATATATATATATAAGAAAATAAAATGAGCAAAACTTACCTTATAGTACAAAATTTTCTCTTCTGGGACTTTTTGCAAAAAGTGTAATTACTTCATCGGGATCTACTTCGATTTCCCTGTGAATGTTAAGTAAAGCAAGACCTGTCAAACGATCTTGTCCCATTGAGTTTCTTAAGTACGTTTTTAAACGTCTTAATGTTGAAAATGATCTTTCAGGTGTTGCGGTTGAAACAGGGAGAGTTGCTAATATTTGTAGTAGCTTCCATATATTTGGGAAGAAAGTATTATTACAACTAGACAAAGCATCTATTGCAGTGTAAGGTCTTGCATCACAACTTTTGTCATCCCATTTCTGTCTCCACAATTCAAATTCAGTTTCCAAGTTTTCTGGACTAGGAAGAAACTTTTCATAAAATCTGCAACAGATTTGGAGTTCAGAAAACGTAAACTTATCAGCACAATATCGTGGTATAAATTTCTGAAGAACGGACAATAAGTCCTTATGTTTTTGAAACCGCTCTTCTAATTCTATAATAATTTTATCCAAAAATGGTATGAACACCATTTGTCTATAATAATGCTCAGGTTCAATATTATTTAAACCAGATCCTTTCATTTGGCGAGAAGCACTTCGGGGGACCGAAATCGTTACATTAAATTTCGAAGCCAGGCACATAACTTCTTCAAAGATGCTTTTAAACACAGATTCTGAATTTGAACGACATTTATTCATAACGGCTAAAAGATTACAAATGTGGTCACATGCTTCTACTAAATCACAATCGACTTTTTGAACTATTTTAGATAGTCCTAAAGTGGATGAAAGAACTTTGTCAAGGATAAAGAGTGTTACAATAAACTGACTTTCAAGTAAAGAATTTAGCATTTGGTATGCTTGAGTTGAAGACTCACCGTTAGTCACGTCTTGTATTTTTTCGAGAGAGTGAGCCACTGCTACAAAGAGTTCCTTGAATCTCATAACAGAATCATGTTTATAAATCCACCTTGTTTCACATAAACTAAGCAATGACTTGCTTCTGTGCTCTGGTAATTTCGTAGTAATGCATTCCTTCAATATATTTGTTCGTTTTGGCGAAAATGAAAAAAAGTTTCCCACACGTTTTATTACACTTAAACAAAAATGTACAGTAGGAATTTTAGAAGCCTGACATATCGCTAGGTTTAATAAATGAGCACTGCAGTGTACATATAATGCTGTAGGACATATTTTTCTGATATATGACTGCACGCCTTTTACATCACTTATCATTGGGGCAGCCCCATCGTACCCTTGACCTACCATATAATCAAGGCATATTCCACTTTCTTTTAATGAGTTAATAATTGAAGTAGCGATAGCGTGACCAGTTAGTCCTTCCACAGCTACAAAGCCAAGAAATTCTTCCTTAAGTTTGTATGTTACTTGATCAACATAGTTTTTCCCTAATCGTATTGTCAATATTTTTATTTACGTATAAGCCAATGTCTACATCACAAAAGCTATCTACATCACCCTTGTCAGTCGAGTCTTTTATAATTTGCATGAAAGGAACATTTTCCGAAATAATAGGCTTTGAAGGTTTAGAAGTATTTGGGGTTTGGTCACAAACACTAATTTTATTACTGGATTCATTTTTCGAACCATTACACATTTTTTTAGAAAAATAATCAAGAATGTTTTTATTACGTTTCATGATTAGCCTAACATATAAGACAATTTTGAAAACACAACGCACTCACACGGAAAATACCTAGTAACTGAAATTCATATTTCTGCAATTAATAATTTTTAAGAAAGCCTAACGCATAAAAACAGTCTTTCAAAGTTTTACATTAAAAAGAAAAACTTTTCAAAACAAGAATTATTTTATTTAAAAAGACCCCCAAAAATGGGAATATTAATTAACAATGTTAGTGTTTACTTCCAGAAAAGTATTAACAGGCAATTTACTGTACGATAACATTGAATTTACCAGTGGCAACAAAATATAGAGATTACATATATTATATACTGTATATAATGAAATTAACAACTGCAAAATTATAATATTAATGGTGTGAAGCATCAAAATATCACAAATTAGTTCTTTTGAGACACAGTTGCTTTATTTTCGATATCAATTGATTAGTTATATGAAGAATGGATATCTTTTGGAGAACTCTGGGAACGAGTTTTGAGATCAAATGGATGATGATGCTAGGTCCATTGAATAACTCAAGGACTAGCATCAGAAACCATTGCGCCGAGAAATAAATTTCTGGATTGTTCTAAGATCGTGTTTCGAGGCCAGAAGGAGGAAGATGCTGGTCTAACTGACAGGGCGAAAGCGCTATCTGGGAGATGGTAGATAGATACTGTATATATATATATATATATATATATATATATATATATATATATATATATATATATATATATACATACAAATATACTCAATACTATATATATATATATATATATATATATATATATATATATATATATATATATATATATATATATATATATATATATATATAGAGAGATATAGGGGAAAAAATAAATATATATATATATATATACTATGCTGCTACTATATATATATATATATATATATATATATATGCTCTAACTAAATTTAAATGTGACTACAGAAGAACAAAATACTCTAAAAGGACTTTTTGATCACGTTAATATATATATATATATATATATATATATATATATATATATATATATATATATATATATATATATATATATATATATATACTTTCTCTTATATAAATATATATATATATGAACAACTTATAGTAACGGGGACACGGAACGTTCGGGGTTCTGACCCCCCAAAAAACCCCACCGCACGCCCTTGTATATATATATATATATATATATATATATATATATATATATATATATATATATATATATATATATATATATATATATATATATATATATATATATACTATATATACTTATATATATATATATATATATATATATATATAGGCCCTTTTCTGTTTTACACAATGGTCAGTTTTGATTTTTTTTTTTTTAATATATTGCTACTATAGGCTACCAACAATGAATTTCAGTGGTAACGGACATGATTCAAAAGTTCGAAGTATTTTTAAATAATTTTTAAAAATCACATTTTTTTTAAATATTGTTTTAAAAATGAAATATCTCGAAAAGTACGACACTTACAGAAAAACCAATTACATATTTGGAATCAGCGTATAAAGCTTATTACAAAAATGTAAAAAAAACAAAAAAACAAAAAAATAATTTTTTTCATAAATTAAATATCTCAAAAAGTACGACAAAACTTACAGAAAACCAATTACATATTTGGAATCAGCGTATAAAAAGCTTATTACAAATATGTAAAAAAAAAAAAAATAAAAATAAAAAAAAATAAAAAAAAAAAAATTAGAGAAAGAACCAACGGGGAAAAAAGGGGGAAAGTTTTCCATACCCCCGTAGGAGGGCGGAGGGCACGTACAAATACCAAGAGCAGGGGGTTCAGGCCCTCCCGGAGGAATATTCCCTACCCTGTCGTTCCCCAGGAAGGCCGAGAGACCCCGACTCCTGCCATCTTTGCGGTTTACCCTTGGGTATTCCTTTAGTTAAAAAAAAAAAAAAAAAAAAAAAAATTTAAAGTTACGGATCCGTAAAACGTAACTGGTCCTATATATTTTTAATCATGTCCGTTACCACTGAAATTCATTGTTGGTATCATATAGTAGCAATATATTAAAAAAAAAAAAAAAAATTCAAAACTGACCATTGTGTAAAACAGAAAGGTCCTATATATATATATATATATATATATATATATATATATATATCTTTCTAACTATATATAACCTTATATATTTATATAGATATATTATATATATATATTTATATATATATATATATATATATATATATATATATATATATATATATATATATATATATATCCCGCTTGGGCTCCCACGATATCACAATCCAACATTAAAAAACTAGAGGTTCCGTCAAAACAAAGCTCTCAGAATAATAACAGGCTGCCTCCCTTCCACATCCATCCACCACTTATAATCCGAAACAAAAATCCTTCCTACAGAGGCCCATCTCAACATGATAGGCTGCCAATTTTACACCAAATCACTTTCAACATACCACTCTTTACACCAAACATTACAACAACCCCCTGTGCCAAGAAGGAAAAAACGTTACACTGGTCATGCACTATTTTAGCATTTACAATACACTCCCCCTCCCCTTTCCCCCCCTCCCCCAAGAAACTCTGTATTAAACACATTCACACTTAATCAGGGTTGGCAAAAAGCCAGCTTTTTGGTCAAAAAGCCAAAAAGCCAAAAATCCATTGCTTTTTGGCTTTTTGTTTTTGGCTTTTTGAAAATATGAAAATGCCTAAGTTTTTTAAGTTTTATTTAAATATGTAGTAACTAAGTCTCATATATATATATTTTTTCCTTTGCATATATATATATATATATATATATATATATATATATATATATATATATATATATATATATTATATATATATATATATATATATATATATAAATATATACTAAATAAAAAAAAATTATATATATATATATATATATATATATATATATATATATATATATATATATATATATATATATATATATATATAAATTATATATATATATATATATATATATATCTATATCTTTACTTTCTTATATATATATATATATATATATATATATATATATATATATATATATTTTTTTTTATATATATATATATATATATATATATATATATATATATATATAGGCTATATATAATATTGTTATTAAACAACTACAAAAGTAAATAATGCCAAAAATTGGACATACAGGTGGCCGCATTAAAGCACCTGAGTGGTCAGAGGTAAACATCCTTACAAATACAGATACAAAAGGGAAAGTAGAATGTAAACATTGCTTCCCTTTAATATATGATAGGATTGCTAGGATCCAAGCTCATTTACAAAAATGCAATAAGAAGAAACAAAATGAACTTGTAAAGGAAAACCCACATTTAGAAGTTGTTCCGGGTACAAGTATGGCAGAAAATGACTCAATCATTATATCAGATATATCTGGTTGTTGTTTTTTATCTTATAATTTAAATGAAGGTGAAATAACTGGAGAAACATATTCAGTTACTTCTCCCTTTGCATCTACTCCAATTAAACGTGATGTTCATCGACAAGCTTCTATGAAATCATTTGTAGCTAGGACTACTGTAAAACAAAAGGAAGAATTTGACTTGCATTTGGCAAAGTTTTTCTTTTCTTCCAATATATCATTTAATGTCATAGAAAATAAATATTTAACTCAGCTTCTTAAAAATCTACGACTGAGGAATAAGTTAGGAAAGGAAAAGTCTGAGAAATTAGTAAGGGTCTATAGATATTTACGAACTTGAAGTAAATAAAAAATAATGAAATAATTAATTTAATTTTAGAATTCAATTTTCAAACTCCAGAGGAAAATATAAAATTTATTTTGTTAATTAATATTCATTATTTATAAACAATACATGATAATAGTCATGGTATTTTCATTATTATATACCTATATTTATTTTCCCTTTAAAGTTCAAACTTTAAACTCAAAAGAAAGTAATAAAAAGTATGTTTTCTGAAAAAGCCAAAAAGCAATGGACTTTTGGGATGTCAAAAAGCCAAAAAGCCAATAGCCAAAAATCCTGTGGCTTTTTGGCCATTTGGTTTTTTGTGCCAACCCTGCACTTAATTAACACAAAAAGTGATCTCTGTATATGTAAACACCACCATTCTCCAGGCGCGTCCCCACGAAATTTCTCCCACAGAACGAACCTTAGACCGTCAAACCAGAGTGATGTTGTCACGTCTTCGTTCTGGGCACCATCCTTCCCTTCAGGATTATAAATTTAGATTCCAGAGCGCTCCTTCCCCCTACTGTCAAAGTTGCCCCTCCCTGACAAATGACGACACAAGACACCTTAATAGATTGCTCGGACTTCACGAACATCAGACGTAAATTCGATACTCTTGTTCTGACGGATGTCAGGGTTCGGCCTGCCGTGGTGTCACAGTGTTGTATTGGCTTTCTAGATTTGAACGAAAAAAAAGTGAGAAGAATTTCGAAAATAGAAGGAACGTAAGTCGGATTTTGGAACTCGTAAAGACAACTTGGATTTTCTTATAAGATTGATGGTTTTTTATAATAACATTGAGATATTGAGTTTTTTTTAGAAACCAGTGTTTTGATCATTGTTTTGGTAGTAGTGCAGAGGGTTGTCACCCCCGGTTTTTATAAAAACCACAGGATATACTCTAAAAAAAATAAAGAAGAATAATGAAAAAAAAAGTCGGCGCTCTCTTTAGGGAAAAAAGTTACAGCCTCTCAAAGTTGTTAAAACTAAAATAATAATGAAGCTTAAAAAAACTAAAATGATTTAAGCCTTTAGGAAAAAAAGTTAGAGCCTCTCAAAGTATAAAATTTTCCCATAGGCTTTCTTATAAAAAAAATAGTGGGCCTCGTGCTCGTTTTAGGGCCATCCTAGTTCAGGTTATGAAAAGATTTGTTAAGTATACATAGATTTTCTCTGTGTGTACCTAACAAAACTTATCATAACCTGAACTAGAAGACCTGAAATGAGACAATCTGAAAAGATCAAAAATGAAAAGTCTATGGGAGTTTTAACAACTTTGAGAAGCTGTAACTTTTTTTCCTAAAGAGAGCGACGATTTTCGTTTTCATTATTCTTCATTATTATTTTTTTTAGAGTATATCCTGTGATTTTTATAAAAATCGGGGGTAAGATCCCTCTGCACTACTATATCATTTTTTTTTTTAAATTAAGGGTACGTAATTACCAAAAAATTCTAAATAGTTCATCAAATGAATTAACATATAATATTTATCCATTATTGTTTATACTCGGATAAAGTTGGTGAAGGGCCAAAATTGTACACAATATCAAAGGGAAATTAAAATTGTTTTGTTTTCGTTTTTTTTTTTTGTTAAAATTGATTTTTAAATTAATGGCGAAAAGTAGAATGTGTTTTTAAGTTAAAGTTTATTATATTGAAAACTTCATAATTACAACTAATTTTGGGACAGTTAATATTCGTTACGAAGATATTAAAAAGAGTTCGCAAAGTCGATATTAGTTACCATTTCATTTGAAAGCGAAGAAACATGGAATGGCGAAGGAAATAAGATTCAACGGAAGGTTAGAAATTTAAAATTGAAGATTTAACGGAAGTTACGAAATTGATTAAAGATTAACGGAAGATTTTGAGAGTTTAAATATATAGATTCGTAATTGAAATTACCTTTAGGTTTAATTATTTTTGAAGTTCGTGATAGACCATCGTCGTATTAAGTCCCTTTGAAGTAAATTCTTATTTGTGGAGATCCCGTAGGATAATTAAAGAATATAAAATATATATATTGGATCTTTTCCATGATCCTAACACCGAAATAAGTTGCATGTTTTGACCTTCGTGAATTATATTACGTAATAATCCTGAAATTTGTTATGGTCATAAACTTCGAGATTGATTCCATATTGATTCATTTAAGTTACTAAATAAATATTAAATATAATATAAAGAGAAAGAAACTAAGTCAAAGTAAACGGCTTTGTTAAACATGGTAACAGATATTTAAGTAATCATTTTGCAAATAGTTTATAAATAAGGAAATAATAGTAAAGAAAATCAAAACACGGATACGCTAATTTATTCATTTATTTATCAATAAATTATTTATTTATTTGTTACTTATTTATATATATTTATTTATCGATTAAAAAAACACTTACCTCACACAGAAAATTCTGTGTAGCGTTGGGCAAACTAGAAATTTAGTTTTTTCTTGATTTTGGAACCAGTCGGTGAGGCCCGTACAAGCTACCACAACAGTATCTCCGGATCGCCCGCTTCTCATAAAGAGGGGAGCGGGGGCCTACCAACCACAATAGCAATAATATATATATATATATATATATATATATATATATACATATCTTTGCTATATATATATATATATATATATAGCATATATATATATATAACTGCTCTTTATTTCACTGCTATATATATATATATATTTATTCACCCACCTTTCCCCGAGAGCTGGGGGTAAGGTGCGTCACATCCACCGGAAACAGAAGAAGTATAGAAGAATATGACGCAAGTCAGAAAAGGAGAAGAAAGCCCGCCTTACCGCCTTTTATACTCATAAGTGAGAACACGTCGCAGTCATAAAAAATCCACCTTAGGTCTTCACGGACTGCGACGAACTATATATATATATATATATATATATATATATATATATATATATATATATATATATATAATAACTATATATATATATATATATATATATATATATATACTCACTGCCTATATATATATATATATATAGTCTCGGTGGCGCAGTGGGCTGAGTGGTGCGTTTGCACGCTTAGGGTCGTGAGTTCGAGTCCTCGTCAAACAGGATTTGTACTTTCGACTAGTCACCAGGACGGACACGAAAAATTGCCGTTTGTAGGAGATTTTCTGTAATTCATTACAGTTTACGGCATAGTGTATTAATACACTAATCTCAATACCCTCACCTCACTCATCCATAGCCAACACATACAACGGTACAACCTATAATACACATACAGACACCTACATTCCTATTCGCCTCACGCACAGTAGGTCTGTGAGTCCAGAGCCTAGCCATGCCCACTGATGGCTGGAATATCTTGACTTGGTTCAGACTGAGGCTGGGGTTACTATCACCCTGATAACTGTGCACCTTTCCACTTTGTATGGGCCCACTGGTCGGGAAAAACATAAAATAGTAACCTTTCCCCGATTGTCGTGGTAAAATAACTAACTAACTAACTAACTAACTATATATATATATATATATATATATATATATATATATATATATATATATATATATATATATATATATATATATATATATATATATATATATATATATATATATATATATATATATATCTTTCATACTATATATATATATATAAATCTAGATCCACGATAATAATATCACTTATATATATATATATATATATATATATATATATATATATATATATATATATATATATATAGTAACAGAAAACACTTGATACCCTTCTCACCCTCACAAAACACACAGACAACATAATCTCATCTCCAAACAAGAAATAACATATTAAGAACCATCGCTGGCGCAGACTTCACAAAAATTAAACCATCATCCACCACCATGTACAAACAATACATTCGCTCAACTCTAAACTACCCTTCTCCAGCTTGGCACCCATTACTGACAAAAAATAATAAAGAAACTCCAAACGACACAAAACAAAGCTCTAAGAATCATAACAGGATGCACATCAACAACACCACAACAACACCTACACGAAGAAACCAAAATTCTACCCATAGACACATACCTAGACATGATAGGCACACAATTCTTTTCCAAAACCGAAACACTCCAACACCCATGCCACATTGCACTCTCTAACCCCACCCACCACAGACTCAAACAACCTCCTCCTTCACCAGCTCTATATTACAAACAAATTCTGAACAACATTCCACCTCCATCAAACAACACAACATACACCAAACAAATCCACACGACACTAACAGAAAACCACTTAAGACGCAGACCATCAAACAACAAAGTGGTAAATGAGAGAATAGATGAAAGTACGTTGAGATGGTTTGATCATGTGGAAAGAATGGATGATAGTCGGTTGGTTAAGCTGATATATAGTGGTGAGTGTGATGGGAATCAACCGGCTAGGAGGCCGAAGAAAAAGTGGTGGCAGAGGCGAAAAGAAAGGTGCATAATAGGAGTGAATGGCGAGGTTTTGTGAGGGGATATGGTTGTGGCCCACCTGGGCCAAGGGATGAACCCTACATTGAAGAGATGCCGTGAAACTCTAGGGTGGATATTTCTTATTGCGACGAGTTCTCACTAAAAAGTTTAAAGGGGGGCGGTAAGGCCGGGCTTTCTTTTCGACTTGCGTCATATTCTTCTACTACTTTTCTGTTTCCGGTGCATGAGACGCACCTTACTCTCAGTCAATGGGGAGAGAAGGTGGGTGATGATGATATATATATATATATATATATATATATATATATATATATATATATATATATATATATATATATATATATACTACATATATATATATATATATATATATCTAACTATATATATATATATATATAACTACCTTTTTAACGTGCTTTATCCCTTTTCCAGAAGAGGGTTTACGGGGGGACTACGGAAATTGAACTTTAAAGCCGAAATATCAACAGTCACTAAAGTTTCCAACTTAGGGAAGAGGTAGAAATCGCACGGAGCTAGATCTGGCCTGTATGGAGGATGTGGAAGTACTTGAATGTTTTTCTTCGCCAGAAATTCTATAGTCGAGAGCGCAGTGTGAGATGGGGCGTTATATATATATATATATATATATATATATATATATATATATATATATATATATATATATATATATATATATATATATATATATATATATATATATTATGTTCCCAAAAGTAAGTGTACTGATGTCGTATTTAATTATGTATTGGACTTACCTGAAATTACAAGTTATCTCCTTCGAAGTATGACCCTTGGAAGGTTACATAGCAGTTCCAACGTTTCTTCCACTGTTCATAGAGGTACCGGAAGTCATTTTCCTGAAGTGTGTTTAGTTCACGTGTTCAGTATTTTTTATGTTTTCCATGGTCCCAAAATTATGACCCTTAACTAACAGCTTAGGAAGGGTAGAAATCGCACGGAGCTAGATCTGGCCTGTATGGAGGATGTGAAAATACTTGAATGTTTTCTTTGCCAGATTCTATAACTGAGAGCGCAGTGAGATGGCGAGTTATCGTGGTGCAACCCAATCGTCTGTACAATGTCTGGTGTTCTGATTCGCTGAACTCGTTCTCGAAGTTGTTACAAGACATCTTTGTAAAAGACGTGATGAACTGTCTGTCCTGAAGGTACAAATTCCTTGTGCACAGTACCACTGCTGTCGAAAAAAATAAAGATGTACCGATACCAGAAAAGAGACCGATACCGATACTTTAGTTAATATAATAAATACACAGTAATAAGATAGAACATTTGTGTACTGCTAGGCAACTCAGGATTGCATTCCCTGTACAAACAATACTTAGTCATTTATTTCATATTTGGTTGTGCCCAAGTATATTTATTTCATTAATTAAAATAGTATGTTTAAGGAATAATAAATGCAAATATAATAATAACTTTTTTATGTTTGTGTTTATTCAAAAAATATTCCATTTCCATTTTCCAATAAGTATTAACAAAGTTTAGCTACTAGCTTTTATGTTTAAACATGATTACAATTTACAAGATTCTTTAACTAGCTACAATATAAAGAAAAAGAAAAAAGAGAGACCTCAATTAATCTGCTGAAAAGACAAAATAAAAAAACGATATTATTCAAACATGACATAATAATAATATACTCCTTTAAGATAAAGATAGATATCATTCAATACTCAAATTCAAAAATTCACAAATTGTGATGCAAAAACATTAAGCTTTCACTAGTATCTGGCGAGAGCCTGTTCCTTTTTGGGGTGTTTACATTCCCACCTACACTAAAAATACGCTCGCTCTCGACTGATGAGTGAGGGGCTGATAAATATTTGCTTGCAAGCACTGATGAGAATGGAATCTTTGGCCCATTTTCATGCCACCACATGAAAGGATTCTCTTCTGTAGGCAGCATCTCCTCTTTCTCAGATTGCAAATTTGAATTATCTTTGCTCCTTGATAACTGTCTTTTCAGTTTTTTCGATGAGGTTCCTTGGTTTTATTCCTTTGTAGGTGAATGAGATGTCAATGCAATTTCGGCCATGAACTTATCAAGTCTAACATATCCAAATCCTCATCTTCAGTAGGCTTATTTGCTGAAAAGCCACCATCGTCACTATCAGTGCTGTTGCCAGGGGTTGCTGATAAGGCGGCTTCCACTTCTGTGAATTTTTTTTTTGTCACGCGAGCAAGCTCCTCGGTTATGCTATCTATTTAAATGCATTCTAGAAGTGGTTCACCTTCGGAGATGCCATTTTTGTTGGGTTAAGGAATTCCTTATTAGAATCTTTTATATATCGAAACTAGATTTATTATTGAATCTAAAAGTTTCTCATAATTCTTCACCCAAAAAGTAAGAAGTATCAGCCATATTAACCAATACCAAAAAAAATGGCCGATACTACCGATACCGATACTATCGGTACATCCCCAGAAAAAAAACAATAATCAGTGTTTTCACCTTGGACTTGC
>JABUQX010054026.1:0-20000 GCA_015478945.1 Trachelipus rathkii | reverse complement strand
TGCGACACACGTTCTAGACATTTACCTATATATATATATATATATATATATATATATATATATATATATTTTTATTTATATATATATATAAAAATAAACTTTTTCTTTCTATATCCTTATATATATATGCACACACACATATATATATATATATATATATATATATAGGCCTATATATATATATATATATATATATATATATATATATATATATATATATATATATATATATATATATATATATATATATATATATATATATATATAACTTTGTTTAGTTGTAAACTTCCAACAAATCGCTATCATTATTTGTTCACTTACAAATTTAGAAAAAAGAAAAAAATCGTTTACAAAACCAAAGTTTGTGTTGGATTTATATTATTTGGTTTCGTTGGATTTTCACTAAATTAGGTTTCTTATTTTCAGGTATCATTTGATGTGTTTAAACAAAAGAAAGAGGGACAGAAAAAACTGGTTGAGAATATTATTACTTATGGAATTGGCATAGTTGACCAGGTGAGGTTGTTGTTGTTGTTGTTGTTGTTGTTGTTGTTGTTGTTGTTATTATTATTATTATTATTATTATTATTATTAGTTGACACTTTTATCAGGCTTAATTTCTTTACCTTGACAACACAAATATTCAAAAAGATTGGAAATGAGAGATTAGCAGAGACAGTTTTTGACCGTGTGTATCTTTCAAACTCAGTTTTCAGTGTCAGTAAAATTCTACATAACTAGAATAAAAGATGCAAATTGTCCCTTTCAAAAGATCATGAATTTTACATCGCCTTTCTTCCCCAAGTGCTTGAATTCACTTTGCTCAGTTGTACAATGAACACACACACCTCATTTGGCATCATTTTTATTGTTTTGAGTGACATTTTATCAAAGTATTTTGGATTTTTCAAGATACAAGAATTCTACTGTTTAAATTGGTGTATGGTTGCACACACCAATGGTTGTAATATTCCTTACATTTTAATAGTTTTTAGAGTTTATTTCTTTGCAGATGATTTTTGTCAACACTCGATTTATCTAACAATATGAAATATATTACCCCTAGAATTTTTAACTCTAGTAAGTATTCTCAATTTTGGTAGTAATTAGAAAATATATATATAAGTTAATCACCTTTTAAAAATATCCGAAATAGTTTAATTAATGTTTTAAACACTTTGTCTCTTACATGCGTATATTAAACCTTGTTACAAATTTTGTTCTTTGCAAGAATATGAGGTGAAACCTTTTTAAATTCTAATTTACTACGTTATTCTTGAAACCACACACAAAAAAAAAATGAATAATTAAATTACACACATCATGAATCGTCACAGGATACATGTAAACCAAGCTTGAAAGTAAATTAAATATTTTTTTTCTTAAGACCAATGAGATTTTTTTTTAAATGTGCATGCTCCAAACCCCTCTTATACAATGTGATCTGCCCTAATCCTTTTAAACCATGCAAATAATATTTATTTTTTGTTACAACCAACAGTAATAAAAGTCATCCATGCCCTATAATATATCGATTAATTAATCAACACAAGGTACTGTCCATGTAGCTTGATGACATATTTGGCATCTTTAAACTCTTGGCGTAAAGTTTTGGATGGACACCACTATTTCCATAAATTTGCCGTTTTCAAAGGAACCATGCTACTCCACTAGACAAACATTATACATTACTCCAACAACTTTATTAAAAACAGGCTTTGGTTCTATACAGCATAGTTAGTTAGTTTGTAGCTACTGAACTCTATCATAATGAATTGGGGGGGGGGAGGATCATTACCTACCGCAGTAGGTTCTTGGTCAGGGGAAATTCAATTATATGTAATTTATTAACCAAGTAGATTAAAGTGCGCCGATTATCTATACTTCTTATTCCAGACCATAGTCTCACTACTATACGAATACACATTAAGACATACCTATGTAGATCCCTAGCGCAGCTCAAGACTTAGTCCTTTAATTCCACCAACGAATTTAATTGACCAGCTACCTCCCTTGCCGTTCATCTCCTACTAACAGCTCTGCTCGTCCGTTCCTCTCATCACCATACCTAAATATTTAACTCAGACACTTGTTCCAGCTGCTCCCATCTAACATAACTTACACTGATAGGACTGGTCTCAACTCACAACATAACCTTACTTCAATCCACGTTTATTCAAGCCTCTTTTTAATCACACCTGTGCATTCTCGCACCATCTCTCAAACTCTTCAGATTTCGCCCACACAGACACCATATCATCCCATTAATAGGTAGGCACCTCCACTATCTCCATTCTCCATCATTCTAACCCATTCCTGCCGAGGCCTACCTCGAATTCTTTCAATAACCCATCCATATACAAATTGAATAATCTAATGAGACATAAACACCGCTGTCTCCTCCGTTATTGATCTAAACATCACATTGCGATTTATTCTTGACATGCCACGGCTTCAACTATCGTCAACATACTTTTGATTCAATTCAGAAGCTACTCTACAACACCAATATACACTGAAACTACTGCATAGAGCTTCATATTAAACCTATCATTCAACCTGTTGCATAATCATAAAAGAAATACAATTTATTCTCTTCTCCTCATTTTCTCATCATTTGTTTCAATGTAAATTGATCCACACGTCCTCTACCACTCCTAAACGCACTTGTTCTTCAGCAATACAGTCTTCAGTCACTGCGACGCACGTCTTTCGACAAAATACAAGCATATACGCTTTCCCACAACATCAATAAACTATTCCCGCTATAATTCACAGTTCCCTTTTCTCCTACTTGATATAAGGGTCGAGCTATTACCGTCTCTCCATCCCTTGGAACTATACCTCAATAGAACGCTTATTACACACTTCCAATCACCAATCAATCACGCATTCTTACTCAACTTTCATCTATACTGCAGATTACGCGCATTCTCAAACTTCTCATGCTCCCATTACACTCTCTCCTTCTCTAATAGCTATCCGCAATACCGTTTTCTTCTTGCACATCAAATGCCACACACATTCTCTATCACTTCTTCATACTGGTTATATTGTGCAGATTTTCGAGTGTCTTTTCCACACTCCCTCACCATCATTTATCAGTTACAACACCATCTATGTCATTATTCTAAGCAGAAGTTCTTGCGGCTATTCTATTCTTAATCCTTTCAGCGACGCGAGCCAATGTTCGATACTCCGCTGATGAGAGTAAAATCTCTTGAGCTCATTCATTTTTAAGAAATGGTGGCAGGCCTTTGATACATCAGAATTATGGGATAGAAAGCCGGGAGCTTAAGTACTACGCTTGAAGCGTTCTATTTTGTGATGAACGTGGATGGCTTAGTGGATAATGCGCCGGTTACTGTTACCTCAGCGACGCGTAGTCAATTTGAATCCGCCTATTGAGAGTAAAATCTCCTTTACTCATCTCATTAAAAATCTGTGAATCAAATATATATATATTGTATATATAATATAGTGCCTGATTTATATATATATAATATATTATATATATATATATACTATATATATAATATATATATAATATATATATATATAATATTATATATTATTATATATATATAATATATATATATATATATATATATATAATTAGTGCCTGAGTTTAAATATTTAGGATATATGTTGGTTGAAAAGAGAACGGATGAGCCGAGTGTAGTAGGAAGTTGTGAATGACGGAAGGTGGCTGGTGAAATTAAATCGTTTGTGGATGTGAAAGGACTAAGTCTTGAAGGCGCTATTGTCTTACGATGAGGTATGTTGTGCTGTGTAATGTATATGTAGTGCGACTATGTCTGGAAATAAGAGGGTATAGTTCTAAAGTACAATGTGTTCGATGGACAATTTTAGGGCGTGTTTAGGTGTGAGAAGAATTGATAAGAAGTGAGATAAACGTATAGAGAGTTGTGTGGTGTAAAGAAACTTCAGAAAGGGATAAATGAAAGTACGTTTGGAATGTTTTTGGTACATGTGGAAGATGATGAATAGTCGTTGGTTTAAGCAGGAATGTATAGTGGTGAGTGTGTTGAATCGCGATTGGGAGATCGAAGAAAGAATGGATCGAGTCAGTAAAGGAATACCTGGAGGAGAGAAAGGTACATAATAGGAGTGAATGGCGGGGTTTTGTGAGGGGGGCATAGTTGTAGCAACCTGGCCAAGGATACACACTGACGAATGCCATTGGATGGTCGTCGCAGTTCCGTAAAGCTCTAGGGGAGTTTTTGACTGCGACGAGTTCTCACTATATAGGTATAAAGGGGTGGTAATGCGCTGGGCTTTCTTTTCGGCTTCATATTCTTGTACTACTTTTCTGTTTCCGGTGCATGTCATGCACCTTACCCCCCAGTCTTGGGGAAAGAAGAAAATAATAATAATAATAATAATAATATGTTGTTGTTCTATGTAAAATTAAGTAGTGGGGGCTTGGATGGAGAGGAAGGTGGTACGGAAGGAAGTGGGTAAAATTAAGATGAGAAGTTAAGTGAACAAGGTAAAAAGGATAAGTATTTAAGAACGCTCGCAAGGAAATCAGTTGAATGTGAACAAGTTGAAACTGAAACAAATCTGGAAGCAAATGAAGAAATTGTTAGAAGTGCAAAAGAAGTATATGGAATGTGCTAAGGTAGGAAGTAAAGAATGTTAACAGTGAGTGGTGGATAAGAGGTGAAGCAAGCGTTAAAAGTAAAAATGAGCGTGGTGATTGGTACTAAAAGCAATGATGAAGTTTCGAAAAGAAAGATGCTTGGAATTATATCGGAGGAAAAGAAATACTAAAAGGTGCAATAGTAGGAGAAAACAAGAGGTAATTGAACAGTTTGGAAGATGATGAATGGGGACTTTCAAGGGGAATAGGAAGTCCTTCGGGAAAGGAACGCGAAAGGTTAAGAATAGAATAAGGGGAACCTGCTTTGAATAATGAAAAGGGATGGTGCATTTGTAAATTGATGAAATGGATGTAGGGGAGTGTGAAAGAACACCTCGAATAATCTTGCTAATATGGCATTTATGATGAGGTGATAGTGAATATGTGTGGGTTTGATGGTGCAAGAAGGAATAGGTATTTTTGGGGATGATGGTTATTAGCAACGGAGGAGGTATGGTGTAGAGGAGAAGTTATAAGAGGTAAATCTATAGTATAGATGAATTACTTGGTGAAGATGATCAAACGGAGGGCGAGAATGGTGATTGATTGGGATTTGGAAGTTGTGTAATAAAGCGTTTAGGAGGGTATAGTTCCATGGGATTGGAGGAAAGCAGTAATAGACCTTATATAAAGGTAAGGAGATAAGGGTTCTTATAAAATATAAGGAAAATATTTAAATCTTGTGTTGTAGGGAAGATTAATGCTGGTATTTTGGTCCGAAAGATATAAATGTGTTCAAAGGTGATGGTTTAGTATAATAAGCGAGTGGAACAGGGTTGTGTTATGTTCCTGGTATTCAATTTGTATATGGTGGTTATGAAAGAATTAGAGGTGGGGTGGCAGGATGGTGTTTTAGAATGATTGGAGAATTGGAGAGAGTGGGGGTCCTCTATCTATTATATGCGGAGGATTTGGTTCTGTGTGGTGAATCTGAAGAGAGTTTGAGAAGATTGGTAGAGAGATTTAGCAGGGTGTGTAAAAGGAGGGGCTGAAAAGGTTAAACGTAGATAAGAGTAAGTTATGGTTGTGAGTGAGGTTTTTTTGTGAGGATAGCCTCAGTGTGAAAGTTAATGTTAGATGGTTGCCAGCTGGACACAAGCTGTCTGAGTTTTAAATATTTGGGCATTGTGTTGGTATGAGAAGGGAACGGATGATTCGAGTGTAGTAGGAAGTTGTGAATGGTAGGAAGGTGCTGGTGCAATTAAATCGTTTGGTGAATGTAAAAAGGACAAAGTCTGGAGTGCGCTAGGGTCTTGCATTGAGGGTATGTGTTTACCTTGTGTTGTTGTAGTAGGTACGAGACTAGATGGTCGGAATAAGAAGTATAGATACTAAAGTTCAATGTGTTCAGATGGACAATCTTAGGGGCGTGCTAGTGTGAGAAGAATTGATAAATGAGGAATAACATATAGAGAGTTGTGTGGTGTGAAGAACATGGGGTGTAATCGAGAGAATAAATGAAAGTATGTTGAAATGGTGTTGGTCGATGTGGAAGGATGATATGATAATCTGTTGGTTGAAGCGATGTATAGTGGGTGAGTGTGTTGGGAACCGACCGTTGGGAAGACCGAAGAAAAAGTGGATAGTCAGTAAAGGAATGTTTGCAGGAGAAAATGCGAGTTGGCAGAGGCGAGAAGAAAGGTGGATGATAGGAGAGAATGCGGGGTGTTGTAAAGTGGGGTATTGGGTTTGGTGGTCCACTTGGGCCAGGGATGAAACCCCTATATTGACTGAATTACCATATGTGTGGATGCCGTCGCGTCACCATATGAAGCTCTAGGGTGGATTTCTGATTGCGACGAGTTCTAATTAATGGTACTGAGGGGGGCGGTATGGCTGGGCTTTCTTTTCGACATTTGTCATGTTCTCCTACTGCTTCTCTTTTCCGATGCTTGTAGCGCACCTTACTCCAAATCTTGGGAAAAAAAGGTAGATAAGAAAGGATAATAATAATAATGATGATAATATATAATAATATAATAATAAATAAGAAATTAATAATAATAATAATAATAATAATAAATAATAATAATAGTATATATATATATTATAAGTTATATATATATTATAATATTATATATATATATATATCTATATATTATAGTATATATATATATAAATACTATATATAATATAATATATATATTATATAATATATATTATATATATATATATATCTATAGTATATATTATATAAAGGAGCGCTCCTAGCTTCAGAGGTAGAGCATCGCTTAGCACCAGAGGCCAGTTCGAGACTGTGGTGGAGCGAGAGACGTGAGCTATTCTCTATTAACTCTAGCTCTTTCACTCAGACGTTAATGAGTACATTGGTAGCGTGCTTTGCTACTATGGGAGAACTTCGGCATCCGCGATAAGGCCTGGCCAGCCAGCGATTTAGCGTTAGGGTCCCGTGATAAGCCAAGGAACCTTTCTCGATTGGTCCACTGACACGGTCGGAGAACCTTCCTGGGGAGACGTTTATATTTATATATATATATATGATATATATATAATATATTATTATATATATATATATAATATATATTATCTATATATATATATATATATATATTAATATATATTAACTATATATATATATAATATATATATATATATATATATATATATATATATAATTATATATATATATATATATATATATATATAAAAAGGTTCCTCCAACTGTCGAAGCAACACGTGAAACTGTTGAAGTAATTAGTCCTGTGAGAAAAACGTTTTTTGGAGAAATGTGGGCTTTCCAGTCAGACTTAGAAAAATCTGACTCAGCATATTCAGATGAGTACTTGGGTTCTCACACTGATACAACGTATTTTACAGAGTCATCAAGGTAATTTATAATTGCAGATAAGTTCAAAGCTTTATACCCTTTACTTTTACTTTATTTTGTAGCCCACTCTTTGATCCCTTAACTTTGTAGTTTGAGATTTGCAATGCTTTTTGATTGCATTGGTGTGAAGGGGGCTTGTTTAGAAGGGTTTATTTTTGTTTTCTTTAGATGTTTTATGATATTTCTGTTTGTCAATTAAGATAGTTTGTGGCTAATATGGAGTAATGGGACAAGATAGTCTCATTGGTCTTTATGGGATGGGATTATTTTGTTGTTGGGTTCTAATGACTTCATGAATTGAGGGGAGGATAGCTGGGTATATGATGCGTGTACTTTATTGTAAGAAATAGCCGTTTGGTATATGTAAAATGATCCAGACTATAATTTTATGTCTGTTTTTGGTTTTTCATGTTTGTAAATAGATACTGTTCTTGTGTTTAGACTGGATTTGCTCAATTTGTTTCTGGGTTATCTGTCTTCCGTTTTTTTTTTGTTTTTTTTGCGTTGTGATATTAAAAAAGTTATTTCGGTGGAGTAGCTCTGGTTAAATTGTCTTTTTTTTTCCTAAGGGAATATTTCTTAAAAGCCTCTGTGACTGTCGAGTTTAAAACGTTTATGGGTTGGTCCAGTAAGGGATAGTCAGCGATTTTGAAGCAAGGGTGAAAGGGACTGCTCCCTGTGCTGTGAAGTTGTGCCAGTTTGCTTTACTATAATTGGTGCATGTTTCCTTGGGTGAGGAATGCTTGAGCTGTGTTGTTTAGATTGTCATCAATACGGGAACCGCATTCTCAACTTCTACTTGCTTAAGGTGCTGTCATTTACTTATGACGAAAGGTACAGATCTTAGCCATATCCAGACCCTTCTATCTGTTTGGTCCAATCTTCTGTCCAGCCTTGCGAGAAGAACGCCGCCTAAAACAGGTGAAGACGTTGGTGTATCTCATCTTTCCTGACCATAATTTCTCACATACCCTTTTCCCTAGCACTTCAATCTTCTATTCTTAATCTTGATCGTAAACAAAGACCGACCATACATTATTTATTCTAACTCGCTCAGTGATATGTATGCGCTAAAGTCAGCTACTCCAAGAATGTAATGGTCTCCACTATTCAACAGTGCTTTCGATTGCTAGACTCACATAAAACATTACGATCTGCTGGACACTCTTCTCATAGGAAAGAATCTTTGGCAATGAACAGCTGACAAAGAGTCAAGATAGGCCCTCCTTAACTCGCAGCTGCTGCAGGTATCTCTCAACAGCCATTTAGCAGGGTCACCTCCAATCGACTGACTACTCCCCTGCAATCTACAAAGCAGGAACGTTGGGCAAGTGACTCAAGGCGGAAAAAATAAAATATATCGGCGAATGATTCTCCTCTCACCGACAGGAAGCTGTCCTTGCGCGTCTCCACATTTACCATACCAACCTTACAATAATCATACGTTTCGCGATCTTCCTCGCAAGTGCAAATTGTCATAGTTGTATTTCGCAATCTCTTCACAACATCCCTTTTTTATTGTCGTTTTCTCATACCCTCCCATCATACCACCTTCTACCAAATTAAACCATACCCTAGCCGAATTATCCAACTTCAGTAATAATTTTTTAATATTCGCCTTTTGTCGAGAACTGATACTTCTACTCGACAAATAAATAACTTTTGGAGATGAAACTTTACAACTACGATAGGACATCATACATACAGAGTTGACTTTCCAACCAATTCTAGCCGCTATTCTTGTAAGCTGTGGCTGGTTCTGTACACTCGCGCTAAGAAAAGCTTAATGTCTACCAATATCCACTTTCATAACTTCATATACCATTTATTTCTAATTTAGGCATTTCAAAGTAGATTACTCTTAAAGATTAGTAACGTTTAACACTTTATCCTTTAAAATTTAGTAACGTTTAACACTTATTTATTAAAAAAAACTTATTTCCACAGACTTCAAGTTTTCCATTGCCTGAAGTCATCGAATGAAGGTGGTGAAAGTTTTTTTGTAGATGGTTTTCAAGTTGGGGAACAACTTTTAAAAGAAGATCCAGCATGTTTTGATTATTTATCTACAACTGCTTTTCCCTGTGAATATATAGGAGATGGTAACCATTGTGTAAATATTGACACAATCTTCAGACATCATCCGGTGTCCAAAAAACTTGTGCAGTTTAGGTAAATATGAAACTCTTAAATATACTATTTACATTTGTTAATCTTATTTATCGCTTTAAGCTAAAAATCAGTATAAATTTTGAACATTATTTGCTCACACTAGTACATATGGCTTGTTCAGGAAGATTGCAATCCGATTTTCTTTATAGATATGCAAAACAATAAAATCTTTTCAAAAATTTTATGACTGGTGAGCTTATGGCTTTACTTTAGAAAAGCCTAATAGTAAAACCAAAAATTACCTTATCACATTTTTATAAGATAGTTTCTACATGTTTACATTTTTTATTTCTGTTCAGAATAAACAGTTGTCATTGTATTTTATTTGATTTCAACAGGTTTAATATATATGATAGAGCACCATTGTCTACCATACCTTATCATGAAGTAGACAAGTTTTATAGGAACCTTCAAAAATTAGCCAAAATAGTAAGAGATGAAAGGAACGAAGTTCAAATTTTATTGCAACCCGGTAAGTCAAGCAGATGGAGATCGTGTTATTTTTAAATATTTATTTACAAAATCTAAATTTGGGGTAATTTTATCCCCCTCCCTCTCTCTCTCTCCAATATTTAGGGAGTTATACATCACCTTTGGCCTTAGAATTGTAAATAAAATTGTCATGGCAATGATGACAGAGTTCTTAAAAAACAAATTAACGATTTAAAATTATTTTAATGAAACATTGTAAAGTATTTCATTGGAAGTATGGTTAAGCATTTCTTTTATTTATTTTTTTTTTTTTGGTAACTTTTTTAACAAGATATGCTTAAAATTTTAAATTTTCAGGTCAGGTAGTATTTGTTGATAATTGGAGAGTCACACATGGAAGAAAATCTTACAAAGGACCTAGAGTAATGGGGGGATGTTACATTGAAAACAGTGATTTCTTGAGTAATGCAAGAATGCTCGGCTTGAAATTTGAGTGAAATTTTTGTCAATGTTTAATTTAAGATATGAACAATAGAAAAGTGGCCAAACAAATAAAATGACGACATTGAGCTACATATTAGTGATGTCACGGATGATCCGCTTTCAGACTACGAAGTTCCGCATCCTCGCTCAGTAAGGGCAGATATCTAAATTTCATCATAAATTACTATCAAACCAAACTTTCTTTCTTAAGCGTATGCACAATACACGCAGTATAACAGTGTAACATGTTGAAAATAATATTTATCAATAACATTTTATGAAAACCGTTTATCTTTATTAAAATTTTATATGAAGCGTTAGGTCAAAACTATCTCTTTATCTTCCTTTAAATTTCCTTATAAAATGTTTATACATAAGTTAACATTTTTAGATCTTAGCAATGAATTTACAAATTATAAATAATGCAGTCATTTATTTTAGACAAATTATTTAATTTATACTTCGTGCGAATTAGACCTAAAGGAGAACTTGTTCTTGTATGAAAGTTGTTCTCAAAATAATTTAAATATGGTAACAAGCAATGATTGGAATTATCAATAAAAATGGTATTGAATTGGTAAATCACACGAGGAAATAACTAAAGTAATGAGTTAACGCTTCCATTGCAGATGTTATTCCACCACTGAAGCCTCTATAAAGAACACTGCAATATCCTGACCTAATGGGTTTAAACGATATGAATCAAAATATTACCCAAATTAAAGAAATCTTTAGAAATGATCTGGATAAAATTTAACACTCGAAGGTGTCTATATTTTTGCAATACAATTCTAAGTTTTTTATTCCCTGATGACAATGTTGAAAGAAGAAAAAAATGTTCAATTGCTTTCAAAGTCTGCTAAATAAAGAACATTTAAACATGGAGTTACCGAAAAAATGTTCGAGAACCAACATTGAAAATCTAGAAGAAAAAAAATCAAACGATTCAAGAGAAATCGATATGGTGTATTTTATCTTAGTCTTAAGCAGCGTCAACTTTCTCGGTGATGCCAAACTTTACCTCCCAACATTGTCACGAGAGAAAGCTTATTTAATTACGCGAGCATAGTATATAAAGAGAAGCGAAATGGACTTTAGGGTGAAAATGCAAAGAAAGATCCATTTTTAAAAGAATTCAAATGTTACACGTTCGGTTTTTATCGCTGTTTGTGTTGGGCATAGGGGCTTTCCATCTAGTCCGGTACAAAGCTTTAATTTCACAACTCCATCTTTCTGTATCTATCCTCTGTAACCTATTTGATTTCCTTTCCAGTCGCTCTTTAACAGCTGTTATAGAAGTCCACCGTTTATGCTCTAAATCTATCAGCAATGATGTTCCTCAGAGTTTAGTCCTATCCAAAACTTTTTCTACTTTTCAGATTGCTTTTCTCTCTCTCTCTTCATCATCTAAATACTCCTATGCTGATAACTCTACCCTTTATTAATTCTTAAATTTTTGAAGTCGTTCCAACCAACTGCAAGTAACATACTTGGAGGGTGAGTGAACTTGAGGCAATGAACAACTGACTTCTGACAATCTTTCTTGTATTTCTAATTCTGGCAAAGAAAACCGGCCGTTATTTTTTTTAGATGCTTCAAAGAATCGGTTCCTTCATCTTTCTACTCGAAATGATCTTCCACTCAATTATATTATCTAGGAAAACATATACCTCCGTCTGTCCTTGGTAGTCATGGGGTTTCTCTTTCGTGTATTCTTTCTCGCGCGAAGGATTGCATTGTACTCATCCTAAATAAACTTATATGACGTAAGATGTTCTGAGGCGAATTCAGAATTTCTTTGAGGGAATTGGAGTGGTGAAAGATTTCACATATATAAGGAGTATAATAATTACTAGAAGAGATGTAAGCATGGCAAGACAGCATTTATAGAGGTGGAAAATGTTGAGATATGGACGGTTAACAAAATTTTTGACTAATGTCAAATTGGTGCTATTGAGAATGGATGTAAATCTTGGAAGATGTTGAAAGAAATAGTAAATAAAGTAGTTTTCTTAAGCCTTTGAGGAGAATATTACGAGTGAGTTGGACAAAGGTCAATCAAATTACACTTCGTGAGATAGAACCGACCACGGAATTTAAACGGCCTTAGCTGGACTATAATCCAAAGGGTAAATGAAAAGGAAGCCTAGGAATATCGGGGAAAAGAACATTGATCAAAGATGGGGAGAAAATCGGAAGTACCTGGATAAATGAAGTCCGTGGTTGACAACAGGACGAGACGGAAGATCTTAATCGAAGCTACCACGAGTGCAGAGATCAATCATGTAAGCAAGAATACAGCAGATTACGAAAGAACCTCTTTATTGAACCAGAACTAGCTGGATATTTATGAGGCTTTTAATCAAGACCAATCCAGATTTCTTATTTTCTATTAATTTTTGGATATAAGGATCTAAATATAAGCAATTAGGATATAATTTAGATTCAGCATAGCTGCCATTAAAGTTAGAGTGTAGACATTCTTCGGAACTTTCTTTTTCTTGGAAATAAAATTATTTGAGTCAACAAGGTTAAAAACATCTCCCCCCTCCACAAAGTAAATGTGAAATTTTTTTTGTGTTTTTTAAATTTCACCACAGGAAAAAACAAAAACCCACGATTTTTGACTTTCCGCCAATACTACTTGAAATGCTAGAACTTTTTAACTTATCAACCCCCCCTTTTTCCCCCCCCCATCGAATTGTTGCATAACACTAATACTATAATACCGCTATTACAACGGACACTGCTCTTCTTAATTTTCCAGTCACAGCTTCTCGTTTGGCGAAAGATTTTAATCACCGCCATATCATCCTTTTCTCTGCTCGGCTCTCGACCCCAGACATAACATCTATATTTACTCTTACATTTTACTCCACCGACAATGTCTGGATTACAATTTCTTATTCAATTCCCAAACTTCTTTACACTTTCACACTTTAATTCAGATTTTTATTTTCCCCCCCAACTCCGATGGTAGGACGAGCATCCTGATTTTTCCACCAGAAGAGAAAAAAAAATCGATAAATTGGTGGAGGTTGGGACTATTCATTCATGAAATAAATGATGCGTTACACTCTCATCTTGGTAACGAAGCGTCATTTTTTTTTCATTATTTTATTCGGTATGTTTAAAAATGCTTGGCTTCTTTAATTTTAATTAAATATATATTTTTTATTAAAAATATTAGATAATATGTTGAGAGATACGAAAACGCGATGATGTCAAAA
The DNA here is from genome assembly GCA_015478945.1 of Trachelipus rathkii. Taxonomy (NCBI): domain Eukaryota; kingdom Metazoa; phylum Arthropoda; class Malacostraca; order Isopoda; family Trachelipodidae; genus Trachelipus; species Trachelipus rathkii. The sequence goes on along the minus strand of JABUQX010054026.1, from coordinate 6,169 downwards.
AAGGTCAAATCCGTGATACTACTACTATATTAACTATTTTTAAGATTGGGATCATTAAGATTTTTTAATGGGTACACTTTTACGTATCTATAGATCAAAGTTATACATATATTTTTTTAATGATACTTTTTGTAAGTTATATATATATATATATATATATATATATATATATATATATATATATATATATATATATATATATCTTTATTAACTATATATATATATATATATATATATATATATATATATATATATATATATATATATATATATATATATATATATATATATATATATATATATATATTTTCAGAATTTTAAATGTCCTGTTATGTTATGCAATAAGTTTTTATAAACTAATAATAAAAATCATAATTGTTTTTTTCAATTACAATATTTCCCCCAACGAGAGAAGAAATGACTTCTGTTTTGCTGGTAAGATCCTCTATGAGCATAGCTATACCACGCTGTCCTTACACGAACATTTATTTCTTATTTACGGCTTTAGGAAGTTTACACGAACATTTATTTCTTATTTACGACTTTAGGAAGTTTAAGTTTTTCATAATGAGGCTAAAAAGGATTACTTTGCAATCATGCTAGTTGGTGCTTTCGTCAAATGGTTGAATATAGAGTAAATTAGGGATAGGCTTACCGAACTGTCAGCTTGTTTTCTACTGAGTGACAAAGTCATGCCAATTATATATATATATATATATTATATATATATATATATATATATATATATATATATATATATATATATATATATATATATATATATATATATATATATATATATATATATATATATATATATATATATTTAAGTGAGATCACAAAAAAAATATATATATTTCAGGGATAGCACAGGAAAAAATGTTGTTTTGTCATGCTTTTAAGTCAGTTGCTTTTAATATATATATTTATTTTTGTATATTTGTATATTTAAGTGATTTTACTTCAATAGAAATAAAAAATTATAATAATAGCCATAAGCAAGGCTACTCTGTTACAAATTTCTACACTATAAAAATAAGAAAAGATCATTGTTTCAAACATGTTTCTTTTATTTCTGATGTAATAATATTCATCGATATTACAAATGAAATACACTCTTTAATGTTGCTCTTTCATTTTGTCATAGTCTAAAGGACCTATTTTTAAGATTTTGAACGCAGGAGAGCTAGGACTAGGATTAAAAATAATACTTAATCGGACTTAAAAAAAAAAAGTTTGTTTACAAATTATATTTCGCGTGACGTCACGAATCTCAAAAAATCTCAAAAATCAAAAATTGATTTTTTTTCTCAAAAAATCCAAAAAATCCCCAACCCTGATATATATATATATATATATATATATATATATATATATATATATATATATATATATATATATATATAAATATATATATATATATATATCTTTAACTATTGTAATATATATATATATATATATATATATATATATATATATATACTTTATATATATATATATATATATATATATATATATATATATATATATATATATATATATATATATATATATATATATATATATATATATATATATATATATATATATAGTGATTGGTTTAATATTAATAGCGGAGTGAGGCAGGGATGTGTTATGTCTCCTTGGTTATTCAATTTGTATATGGATGGGGTTATGAAAGAATTCGAGGTGGGGATGGCAGGAAATGGTGTTAGAATGATGGGGAATGGAGATGAGTGGAGGGTGCCCTACCTATTATATGCGGATGATTTGGTTCTGTGTGGCGAATCTGAAGAGAGTTTGAGAGGATTGGTTGAGAGATTTGGCAGGGTGTGTAAAAGGAGGGGCTTGAAAGTAAACGTGGATAAGAGTAAGGTTATGGTTGTGAGTGAGGACACTCCTCATTGTGAAGTTATGTTAGATGGTGAGCAGTTGGAACAAGTGTCTGAGTTTAAATATTTAGGGTATGTGTTGGATGAGAAGGGAACGGATGATGCAGAGTGTAGTAGGAAAGTTGTGAATGGCAGGAAGGTGGCTGGTGCAATTAAATCGTTGGTGGATATAAAGTCTTGAGTGTGCTAGGGTCTTACATGAGGGTATGTTGTTACCTGTGTTATTGTATAGTAGTGAGACTATGGTCTGGAATAAGAAGTATAGATCTAAAGTTCAATGTGTTCAGATGGACAATCTTAGGGGTGTGCTAGGTGTGAGAAGAATTGAAAAAGTGAGGAATGAACGTATTAGAGAGTGGTGTGGTGTGAAGAAAGGGGTAAATGAGAGAATAAATGAAAGTATGTTGAGATGGTTTGGTCATATGGAAAGGATGAATGATAGTCGGTTGGTAAAGCGGATGTATAGTGGCGAGTGTGTTGGGAACCGACCGGCTGGGAGACCGAAGAAAAAGTGGATTGAGTCAGTAAACGAACGTTTGAGAGAGACAGAATGGTGAGTTTGGTAGAGGCGAGAAGAGGTGTATAACAGGAGTGAATGGCGAGGGGGGATTGTGAGGGGTATGGTTGTGGCCCTCCTGGGCCAAGGGATGAACACCTTGACGATCTACCATAGTGAGGGTCATCGCTGTCCCATGAAGCTTTAGGGTGGATTTTCTGACTGCGATGAGTTCTCACTAATTAATGGTACTGAGGGGCGGTAAGGCTGGGCTTTCATTTCGACGTGTGTCATGTTCTCCTACTGCTTTTCTTTTCCAATGCTCGTTACGCACCTTACTCCCATTCTTGGGAAAATAGAGGGAATAGAAAAAGAAAAGAAAGATATATATATATATATATATATATATATATATATATATATATATATATATATATATATATATATATATATATATATATATATATATATATATATATATATATATATATATATATATATATATATATCAGGCCCGGACTGGCCCGGTCGGCGATTGCCGAGGGCCTGGGGCGCCGGAGAGGCCCCCAAAAATGGATAAACTATTTTATAATTAGTTACATCAGAGTAATTTGATTATTTATTTCTCAGTAATCTTACGCGTTTACAATCAATATTAAGCAGTTGCTAGTTGGTTTTTGTTTATGGTAGCCTAACTAACCTCTTTTCCGCGACACTCACTCTACAGATAATCATGGTAATTTTCTCGAACTGGTCATGTTGGTTGCAAATTATGATGTGATTTTACAAAATCATGTCAAAAAGTGTATTGAAGACAGCAAAAAGCAGACTGAAAATAATGAACAAAAGAAAAACCACTGGAAAGTTAACTAAAAGACAGACTGGACGAGGCTCTTTGTTGGCATTTTTGTCATAACCTTTATCAACAAGCTACTTAAAATATTTTGTTCGATGGGCTGTGATATCATTTTGAAAGACCTTCATGATAGCCTAATATTCAGCGTGATGGTAGATAGTACTCAAGATGTAGTTGTTATGGACCAGTTGGCGATTTGCGTTCGCTATGGCTATTATAAGAGAGATATGAAAGACTTTTAGAAATACCGTAGTCGATGATTCACCTGGATTGGCTTTGTACGAGCTTATAAAATCAGAATTTAGCCAAGTGTGGCATTGCAACATCAAATATTATTGATTGTTCATTTGACGGAGCTAACAGTATGAAAGGTTGTTATAACGGTCTACAAGCTCAGTTCAAAAAGGAAAATGAAGATCTTATTTACACTCACTGTATGGGACACGTGCTGAACTTGGTAGTAGCTGATTAAACAGTAACGTTGCTCCAAGCAGAAAACTTACTTGGATTGGTGGAATAATCTGCTGGTTTCTAAGCTCGTTTTATAAAAGAATGGCAGTATGGGAGAGGGAAACAAAAAGAAAACATATTGCACATAAAAAAATGCACAGATTGCATAAAATAGGAGCCACAAGGTGGTGGAGCAAAAATAAAGCTCATTCTTCAATTATCGACGAGAGATTTTTAAGAAGTGAGGAAAGTGTAAACGCAGAGAAACTATTCAATTTTACTACCGTTTTAAAAGAAATATCAAATGGAAGTTTTGACTGCAAATCTAAATTCATAGCAAGAAATTTAATCAGTCAATGGTCCAAATTAGAAAACCTATTTGTCTATTGTTTTATTAGATTTACTTCTTATTATATCTTCCATTTCAAAATATTTACAAAGTAAAACCATTGATTATTTCTACAGCCTGGAACTTGGTAGAAAAGCTGCTTCAAAAAGTAGGAGATAAAAGGAGTGATAAATCCTTTCAGGCTCTGTATTCAAAAGCAAAATATTATGCAAATACAGTTAATATCAAATTAGAAGATAACAGTATTGATGCAGAAGTAGAATTAGATTTCAAGAAAAAAAGAACTTCAAAGAAAAAGGTAATGCCAGGTGAAAATTCAATATATGAAGCTCCTGGAATCTCAACTGCCCAAAACTATAAATTGGTCTTTTTCAGTGTTTTAGATTGTGCCAGGACAAGTATCGAAGAAAGATTTAGTCCAAACATAGAAATTTTAGAAGATTGTTGCTGGTTAGACCCAAAGAAATTTAATGAAATAGTAAAGCTTGATAGTTTTCCTACGGAAGTTCTTTAATTGTAGCATTTCTAAACTTTGTAAAGTTGAAGGAAGTCAGTTATTGATAGAGCTGAAACAGTTTGCAGATCAGTATGAAAATTTTACAATGGCTGAAAAAAACTAACATTAAAAGAAAACAAGACAATCTAAATGGAGCTGAAGAAATCTGTGAATTTGGCGATGTAAAATCTGAATTTGAAGAAGACGAAAATCTTTATGGTTATTGCTCTGACAATAAACAATGTTTTCGGTGTTTATCACGCGCCTTTTTTGTTGCTTTTGAACCCTCACAATCTGGATTGTTCAATAACCTATATGTAGCTTACAAGTTTGTCCTAACCATGCCTTGTATACACAAGTCACCTGTGAAAGGGTATTTTCTAAACTTAAAATAGTTAAGAATCCACTTAGATCTACTTTAAGCCAAGACCTTATGTCTAATCTTCTTTTCATGAATGTTATTATAAAGATGTTATTATAGATGAAGTAGCCAGGACGAGGTGAAACTGGCCAAAAAGCTGGTAGGTTAGTAAACAACCTTTCACTATCCCATAACCTTTCTAAAAAAATTAAATTACTGTACTCTGTCTAAAAAGGTATTGTAGAGCCATTATTCTTTTGTTATAAAATATATTCTACAATTTGTAAAAAAGAGGACTGTTTTTCTTTTCATTATGCTTGGTTTTTTATTACCGTTGTGACTTGTGTCCCTTTTTAATATTTACTGAGGTATTACAGTAGGATTTAGATTTTAATGGCTTCAACAGTGTGATTTGGTTGCCTAAAACTAAAAATATTACTATATCTCATTTTTAGTAATAAAAACCACTCAAAAGTTAATTAGTATACTTATTTTCTAGCAGGGAACTAGTTTAGGTACGGTATATAAAAATTATATAAATATTTATTGGGAAAGTAAACTACATCAGAAATAGCTTACTTTTTTTACTCTATTATTTTCCACCTAACAAAATAGGTGAATGTGCTTTTTAATTAAGCATGTAAACCTAATTTAAAATTATATTACTTAGTAATCTATTCCCTCTAAATTCTCCAGTAAGGGGCCCCTTTTCAATCTCTAGCCGAGGGCCCCCAAAGGAGCCACTCCGGGCCTGATATATATATATATATATATATATATATATATATATATATATATATATATATATATATATATATACATATATATATATATATATACTCTCTTTCTTTACCTATTATATATATATATATATATATATAATAACATATATATATACTGCTGCTCTATCTTCTCTGCTATATATAACCATATATATATATATATATATATATATATATCTTCTTATATAACTGCTCTTATTTCTACTGACTATATATATATATATATATATATATATATATATATATATAAAGGGGCGGTAACGCTAGGCATTCTTTTCGACTTGCGTCATATTCTTCTACTACTTTTCTGTTTCAGTCAGGGTTGGGGATTTTTTGGATTTTTTGAGAAAAAAATTATTTTGGATTTTTTGACAATCGTGACATCACGCGAAATATAATTTGTAAAGAAACTTTTTTTTTAAGTTCGATTAAGTATTATTTTTAACCCTATTCCCTAATCTGATTTCAAAATCTTAAAATAGGGCTT